>JADRCH010000061.1:4574003-4609603 GCA_019843965.1 Rhynchomys soricoides
GTAGTAGTAGTAGTAGTAGTAGTAGTAGTAGTAGTAGTAGTAGTAGTGTTTTCTTGATTGAAAAGATCCCAGTGTCAAATACTAACATCTCTGTGTACTGACAAAGGTAAGCACACCCAAATGGACACCTGCATATCCTTATACATCACATATATACACACATACTCCCCAAAACATACCAACATATGTTCTGAAAGAACCACTCCAGACGTGATTAAGTCAAATTATGGAATAGATGGCTTAAATGGTGTCAAAGAATTGATAAAAGCCGAATAAAGCAAAGCAATATAAATGAGCTAACAGTCATTTAATCTGAACATATTATTCTTTGACAAAGTTGATGGGCCTTAAGTAAAGATGAGGATTGTCCCAGAGTTTGTGAGTTGAATTTTTATAAATAAAAACCATAAAATCAGTACGTGCATCAATATGTGTAAGGGAATGCACACCCTTTATGTCAGCCTCAAACAAATGTCAACATTCCAAGAGAGAGTTGGAAACCATGCTAAACAGGATTTCAGCCCAAAACTTTCCACAGTGAGTTCTGAAGATGGAGTGCTAAAGAAATAAGATTATTTTCTTTTTACTCTCTACAGGAAGTTGTGACCTATGGTATATCATATCTCATGCTTTGGAAAATTATATGGTTTTGTAAAATATCTTTCATTTGAGTTTGAGTTCAAAGCATGAGAGCTACAGATTCATTCTGCAAATGTTTAATACAAGGTAAATGGAGAATGTTTCAATCACTTTCAATGTATCACTATCTTAACTTGGCTATGAGAAATAGGGGTCCACCAAGGTCTTTGTGTGACAGTTAATAGTAAAGCCTGCACATTACAGGAAACTGACCATCTTTACTTAAGAATGAGTTGCTGTTACTTTTCCAACATTTTATCATAAAAACATTCAAGCATATAAAACAGTTGAAAGCCTAGTAAAACAAGCACAATAACCTCTGGACTTGGCAACGTTAAACTGTTAGCATATATGTTTTATCCGAAAGCTACATTTACAACCATCAAGTATATCATTTGTGCCAGCTTCTTGATTCATTTGAGGTTAATGGTTCATCTCAGAGACCTACGAGACCGATTTCAGATGTAACATATTATAAAACCCACAACCAGAGTATATCACCATGAGAGAAGTTAACCATTGACACTACTGATGAAAGATAGGACAGATCACGTAACCTTTTGATGCACCTTGTCTATGGATTTTACACAAAATGAGGAAGCTAAGGCCAAGTGTGGACAGCATACGCCTATATTCTAAGCACTGGGGAGGCTGAACCAGGTGGTTCTGAAGCCAACCTGAGCGCTAAGAAGTACCTGTCTCAACATAAGAGCAGAACAAACAAACCAAAGAGGAAGCTAAATTTAAAAATGTCAAATTCACCTCTAGTTATTAAATTTTAAACATTTCAATGTTGTAAGAAAATTCTACTCTCCTTACCTTTTATTACCCACATGGAGAACTTAAATAAATAAACACCTACAAGACACAAGAGCACAGCTGTCTCCTTTGGCCCTCACTCCTGAGAATATTCATCTAGAAGTTCCTATAGCTTTTAAAGTAAGGGTGCCATTTGGCACCAGTAAACCACTGGATCATTAAATTGCCTAATGAAGTATTGATTCTCAACCACATGTGTGATTTCCTGAAATTTTGGTTCCTATTACATAATTTCCTTAATCCTTCACTGGCTTCCTAGTAGGCTGGGCGGCTCTTCAGAATAAGAATAATAGGTCATTAGGCTTCCATTAGAAGCAATTACTGGGGAAAAAGAGGCCATGCTTCCCCTTACCTTACCTCCACCCCACACCACATGAGGATTTTCTACAATGAAAGGGCACACAAAGAAGTAATGAGGGCTTGGCTTCCAGAACTAAGGCAAAACAAGACTATCCCTGTGGTCATTCAAGTTCTTCATCAACTATCAACACCTCACTCTCAATAGAGAAGTTACAGAAAAAAATACACAATGTTTAATTATTGTTAAAACTCAAGGAAAATCTTCTTGCCGCCTTGTCTAATGTCTACGAGCATCTGAGGTTATTGATGTATATACAGATTTAAGAAACCACAAGTGGCCAGGCCTGGTGGCACATGCCTTCAATCCCAATACTCAGCTCTCTAAATTCAAGGCCAGCCTGATCTACATAGTAGTTCCCGGACAGCCATGATTACAGTGTGTCCCTATCTCAAGTTAAAAAATAAAAATCAAAATGAAAATATAGAATTCTCTAAGCTAAGGTAGTAAGTTTATCACAGAAAATTAGGAGGGCTTTTCTACGAAATGGAAATATTTCACAATGTTGACAAACTCTGAATCACATACTAAAAGAAGGGAGAGATGGCGAGATGACTAAGAGAGGTGGCTGCTCATCCAGGATGGGAGTTTGGTACTCAGTACCCAAATCCATTGGCCTGCAATCACCTACAACCCTAAGTAAGACCTGATGGTCTCCTTGGCCTCTGTGGGCAGCCAACACACATGCACACACAGCTGCACAGACGCAGGTACACATACACATTTAACACACACACACACACACATAAATGGAAGAAAAGCTAGGGAAAGATAGTGGCTGCCTCAGATTGACAGACACAGAACATAAGAAAGGGTGTCTGTTTTTTAACTTCAAAAAATGTTTACAAACAAACTGTTGCAGAACCCTAAATATATAAATTATTATTTTTTATTTGACTGAATAGAGTGAATTGTTCTAGCTATCAATCTTATTGCAATAAAGCTCTTTTTTCTAAGATCTATTTTTACATTTTATGTACATGAATGTTTGCCCGCATTGTGTATGTGTACCATATACATGTGTTGTGCTCGGCGAGGCCAGCAAAGGGTATCAGATTCCCTGGGACTGCAGTTACAGACAGTTCTGAGCCCTCATGCAGGTACTTGGAACTGAACCCTGGTCCCCTGAAAGCGTAGAAAAGTGCTCTTAACTGTCAAGCCATCTCTCCAGCACATCAATAAAGTGGTTATAAACAAGAAACCTAGAACCAACGCACATTGCATTTCTGCTTTATTATATTGACATTCTGAATGTTAAATCATTTACTCAATGTTTATATATTCTTGTTCAGTATTACAAGTATCAAAAGATACTGATAATAAGATATGGCCCCAAATTTTAAAAAGTTCATAATTGAAAAGGTGAAACAGACAAACAGATAAGTGTGGTGCTAGGAAAGTGATATATATATATACACATATATACACACGTGTGTATACACATGTAGATACATACAGATACAGATACATAGATAGACATATTGATATATAGTTATATGATCATACATATACATACACGTGCACATGTACATAAACACACACATACATCAGAGACATTCCTGCAAGCTGAGTTAAAAAGGACCACTCAGCTGTTCAACCTTGGGTACCATCAAACTCCATATTCACAGTCACTTGAGAAGTTTTATGTCTATGCTAAGGAATTGCTTCTTCAGACACAAAACTTTAAATAATTTCAACCATTCTGTAAACCCTAAGGTTCTATAAGCCTAGAATTTAAGTTAATAATAGACACATTTGCTGTGACTCCTTTTCTTTTCTTTTCTTTTTTAATTTCTGCTTGAAATATCATGACTTTTCCTCAATTGTCATCCAGCATTTTGTGGCTTACATCCAGAGGAAGGCTGTCCCTTGGAAAGAAGACATCATAAGTAACTATGTCCTTGCTTTAAAATACACAGACATAAAGCAATTTTGTTTTCAAAATTTCTTTTCAGGACTGGAGAGATAGTTAATGGCCTCTTAGCTGTGCATGTTTAAGCATTTGATGAGGCTCCCTGGCACTTGTGTAAACGGCCAGGCATGGGGATACATGTCTACAATCCTAGCAGTGGGAAAGCAGAGACAGGGGGATCCCTGAGGCACTCTGGATAACCTGTCTTGACAAATTGGTGAGCATTAGGTTCAGTGAGGGATCCTGTCCCAAAAATAAGGTTGACTGTGTCCACCGAAGTCAGGTCCTCCTTAAGGTCAGCTACGGAGGGAGAATGAACTAGTGGGACACAGTCAATTCTGCTGATCTACCGGCAAGCAGCAGACTCCGAGAGAGGGACAAAGTGTCCAGGTCCATACTCTGGTGAGCCTAATAGGCTCTCATGCTAGTTCCAAACTCAGAGTCACACTGATGACCCTGCTTAAACTCGACAGGGTATAAAACAAAACCCAAACTAGTAAATCGGGGGAAATTTTGTAGGTAGGAAGAGGGTCTCCTAGGAGAAGAAGGGAGAAAGTGGGGTGACAGGGTACAACGCATGAACTCGTGGAAAATAAATGCTGCTCATATAAAACGATTATAGGAAGAACCAGAAGATGTGACGTTAATCTATCACGACTACAAGTACACCTGTGCACACGCACCTAAACACGGAAGTCCACACACGCTCCCCAAAACCTTATAATTCCTTCTCAGAAATGTTTTCCATGCTTGAGGATCTAATATTCACAAGCATTTTCAAAATGGATTAAACTTCAGTAATTTGGGAGAGTCAAGGCCACACAGCTGGAAACCAAAAGACTAGTTCAATGCTATTACAATATTTTAATGAATAAACTCTGGCGAAGAAATGCCTCAATCCCCTGGATGCAACCAACATGCTTTAATGCTCTATGTATCTGTTTGTTCTGTTACCTATCCCCAGAATCCTCAGCTTCTCTACAAGTCTACCTGTTCCTCCAGATCCATATTGGGTACTTCCTTTTCACTATATTCTTCTGTCATTTCAGTCAGAACTTCCTGTCTTTGGTTTTACCACACTCCATCTGTCATGTCCCATGCAGGCCCTGTAGTGTGCTGGTTCTTAGCATTCCATTCAGGGACAGAATATCTGGTTCTGTACTTTGGCAAATGGGGGGATTGATCTAATAACTTCATAAAAAACAAAACATTTTGGTGGATACCTGCTACAGTCTGTGACCATGCCTCTTAGCAGGAAGTGAACATGCAAACAAGTGCTACCTTAAAAGACAGAATCTGACCTTGTGTATAAGAGCCTTTCAAGGTTTTAGCGCAGTTGCTATATTCTACAAAGGCCTTCTGAAAATAATCAGGATACAGACAGGGGCGTAGGACTATGTCCGCCACACAGTCATTGATCATGGGAACGCTGGCAACAAGCATGCATCTCACCACATTTGAAGGCTTGGATAAATTATGGCAAATTGAAGCCATTCGATTGAATTTTATTTATAACATTGGAGGAAAATCACAATGTAAGAAATATTTATTGACCCAGGGGAAAGCATTCGTGACATATGAAGATGAAAAGGAAAGTTATACATACAAGGAGAAAACTCACTAGCAAAGAAATTATGCCTACCTCACTTGCATATGAAAGCAAGTCTTAGAGACGCCTGTCCCCTCAGCTTGCATAAGAAGGGGGGGGGGGGGCAGGCACTATGATTCTTATAGATTCTGAACCAAAAGACATACAGAAAACGTTATCAATCTAAACAAATTCCTTCCTTCTCTCCCTCTAAGTTCTGTAAAGGTTACTCTTTTACAAGTAAAATTTACTATTTTATAAACTACCTTAAAGAATTAACAGGAGTATTTGCTAAAAGCCTACCCATAATAAGCCAAATATGGGGGGCACATGCCTATAAACCCAGCTCTTGGAAGGCAAAGCTGGCAGGATTACTCAATGTCTGAGATCAGTCCAGCCTAAACAGTTAGTCCTGGGCCAGCCTGAGCTACACAGTGAGTCCCAGACAAACCTGGGCTATGCAGTGAGTCTCAAGTCTTAGCTCCAGGCATGCCTAGGCTATATGAGATGAGACTCTGCCTCAAAATTAGTTAACTAATTAATTAATGGTAGATGTAATCCAAAAACATTAAACTCAGGTGTTTGGTCAAAATCCATGATATCGAAATGTATTCATTCTGCCATGTGTGGCGGTGCATGCCTTTAAGCCCAGCACTCAGGAGACAGACACAGGCAGAGCTATGTGAGTTTGGGGCCACCATGGTCTAAAGAATGAGTTCTAGGACAGCCAAAGCTGTTTCACAGAGAAACCCTGTCTTAAAAAACAAAAACAAAACTAAACTAAAAAGTATTCATTCTTCAAGATACTGAGAAACGTATTTTAAAAATTGTTACTTTCCTCTATCTCCTTTGAGTAAATATGTCCAACAAGGTCACAGGACAAGTGACATCTTTCCTGGCTTTGGTTTAAAAAGAAGAGAGCATATTAATAATGTCTAAATCAGTTCAATATAGTTGTATTGTGGGCTTCAAAGATTGTAGGCAACAAGGAGGAGCCTGGAAATCCAGAGGAGCCCACAAAATGGGGGAAAGCATATCTTATGGGATTCTTACCTCAAGGCCAAGGGAAAGGCTAGCCTGGACTTTCCCAAGTAGAGCTGCAAACAGAAACCATGACCCCTCTTTATCACTATTTCTTCCTTCTCTATACAGAACAGAGGTGTAAAGTAGCCCTGCTGAGAATGGCCCAGACTTTATCCAGGAAATGAGAGTCTACAAAGGTTGAATCTTTTAGAGATATCCCATGGGCCATTACACTCTGGACTTCCTTATTAGGATTTGGGGGTCCCTTTAGTGTTAGAGACTACCAGAAAAGTAACAATACCACACACAGATACATGAAATTATAAGCACACTCCTATGTCATCTCCCTTGAACCACGAATACCCACACAGCCTGTATAAGGATTTCAGATCTCAGTGAAATTCAGAGAGATTAATTAGACTCTCATTTTCTGAAAAGGCAGCTGAGCTACAGATCCTGTCAATGGCTTGTCAAGGTGATGTAAAAGTAATAAATGACCAAGCCAGAATTATGTGAGTGTGCACAGTCTTACTCTAGACTAGTGTGGACACTTTAACTCACCGCACTTCTTCAAAAGTTCATACCGTTACTATTAGTAATTATTAAAAGAACTGGCTGTAGTGGCATGGGACTGTAATCCTAGTATGCTGGAAACTGAGGCAGGTGGATGCTAAGTTGGAGGCTATCACAGGCTACATATGCAGAGACAGCCTCAAAAAGCAAACAGGGTTGGAAAGATAGCTAGCTCATAGGTTAAGGTCACCTAATGGCCTTTCTGTGAAGTGCAGTTGAATGCCAGCACCCATGTCAAACACCTTACAACTGCCTGTAACTCCAGCTCCAGGGGATCCAAGCCTCTGGCTATATTCATGTACATATCACAACAGACAGACAGGCAGACAGACAGACAGACAGACACACACACACACACACACAGGCTACACATACTTCAAAATAATAAAAATAAATCTTTGAAATTTTTAAACAAGCAAAGAATAAACACGAGAAGAAAATATTTTAAATGTCTTTAGAACAACTTAAATGAACTTCTGGGATTGACAGAGCCATTACGTCACTACACACTGAACACATATTTAGTACATGAGAACCACTGAATATATGACTTCCAAAAGAGAAAATGTTTCACTAAAAAAAGGTGCACCACAGCTGACTCCTTTCCATTTATCTCTTGAAGGAGCTATTATGTGCCTTAAATATGATGATAAAAAACTACATTTGGTATGGAGAATTAGGCTCAGTGAATATATAATTCAATACTTGTGGTATTGAGACTCAAACCAAACTAAATTATGAATCAAAACCCAGAACCAACTATATCAATTTGCATTAAAATGAGCCAATCCATCCTTTGTACAAAGCTGAGAAATGAATCCATTAGGGGAAAAAAAGCCTATAGAAATGAAACAAAAAACATTCGTTGGTCTCATATAGCCAAAATAGTTTCAAAAAATAATGTAGCTCATTGTTTTTCAGCTTCTAGATGAAAACAAGTACCTAGACATCCCCAAAACTACTGGTGATAAAACATCTCCACATGGTGTGTTTCCTTCCTTGAACAGTGAAAACACAAAGAAATAATAACTAAGAGGAAGTATATCAATTACTTAAGCCACTGTCTCTTTCTTTACTTCCAAATGCATGGTTCCTTGTAGCTCAGGATAACCCCTGTAGCCACCTGAAATGAAATGCAGAGAGACATTGAATCTGGAATCAGAAAACCTGTCAACAGTTCCAGTTGAATCATGAACTGGTTAAGCATCTCCTGCTCTGTGCCTTAACAAGAGCTTTTTTCTCCAGATGTTAAATAGAACTGACGGCAATTTTCTTTCCCAGATATATGATAGAAAAGTTGCAGGATTTTCCCTGTCCAATTACATTAGTGCAGAGGAGGCCTGTGATTGGACAGGGAAAGGGGAGGCGGAGCTAAGACTAGGGAAGAGAGAGGGTCTCAGGAGAGTGGATGAGGAAGGAAAGATGGAAGAGATGTGAACCAGCATGGCTTTTACCAGTCACAGGTAGTTATGATATCATAAAGGTTAGAGTACTGGGATAATTTGTCTACTCTAGGTGGGCAGCTTTTATCATTATCAATTGGTTCTGAAATTATTGTGTTGACATCTTGTATATTGAGAATGTATTGATATATAAATCTGATTGGTTAACTATAAATATTAAGAGTCTTATTTTTACCAGGTAAATAGGTGTTAAGATGGCTGACTGTGGGGTGTGCCTGTTGGCAGAGATCCGCCAAGGGACTCTGGAGCTCTGGCACAGAGATATGGCTGAGCTGAGATCACCCGACTGGAGCTCTGTGATCGAGCAGCACCAACAATAGCGTGTGTTCATTTTTTAATATTTCCCTCAACCGAAGGGGAGAGAGAGAGAGAGAGATAGGTGGGTGGATGGATGGATGGATAGATAGATAGATAGATAGATAGGATAGATGGTACATAGATGACATATAGATTAGATAAATGATAGATGAATAGGTAGAAAGATGATAGCTAAAACATAAAAAGATATGTATTAACACTATCTTAGAAAACACATAGAATCTTTAAAATATTATTCATTAGGCATCTTGTTAGTGTTTTATTAGACATTTTCCCATGGAATCTAGGGGTGTTGCTTTGCTGTTGTTGTTAATTGATTTTTGTTGTCCTGTGTTTTTCTATGTCAACAGTTTTCTTCTAATCCTTTTATAATAGGAAAAAATATAGACACCAGCAATATGGCCTGAGAGGATAAGGGCTTGACTTTAGCTTGATTCTCAGAAACCACAGAAAAATGTCTGCTATGGTGGTGTGTGTGCACTGTATTTGTAATCCCAGAGCTGGAGAAGGTGAAACAGGAGAATCCATCCCTGGTGCTCACTGGCCAGCCAGTCTAGACAGATTGGGGTCCAGGCCAATGAAAGATCCTGTCTCAAAAGAGATGGTGACTTCTGTTTAATAGAAATGGAGCCCATAGACAAATGTGTACAAATGCTTGGCCCATAGGAAGTAACACTGTTAGGAGCTGTGGTCTTGCTGGAGTGGGTGTGGCCTTGTTGGAGGAAGTGTGTCACTGTGAGGACAGGCTGTGAGGTCATATAAGGTCAAGTGTGGCCAGTGTGACACAGTCTCCTTTTGCTGCCTGAGGATCAAGATGTAGAACTCTCAGCTCCTTCTTCAGCACTATGTCTGCCTGCGCGCTGCCATGCTTCCCACCATGATGGTAATAGACTAAACCTCTGAAACTATAAGCCAGCCCCAATTAAATGTTTTCTTTCATAAGAGTTGTCAAGGTCATAGTGTCTCTTCACAGCAATCATCTACCAAGCTCTATAATAAGTATGCACAAACATGCATTAAGACAAGGAGGAGGAGGAAGAGGAGGAGGAAGGGGGGGGGAAGAGCAGTGGAGGAGGAGGCACCCACTGTGAAAACCAACATCTCCCAGCAACTGCTGAGAATTGTCCCTAGGGCCATACAAATGCTAGGCAAAAGTTCTTGAGCTATATGCAAAGCCTTGATACTTTAACACTTCAGTGTGAGACAGAGTGTCACTAAGTTATACAACCTGACCTTCAATTCACTCTATATACCACCCAGGCCTTGAACCTATAATCTTCCAGCCTCAGCTTCCCAGTTAGCTGAGAGTACAGAACCTGTACCACCGGGCCTGACCCAACTACTTCTTCACTTTACATCCTGGTGGAATTTTGTTCAGGTTTTATCAGGCCATGCTGTCACAGGAGGCAATTATTTATTAAGCATTAAAAGGCACTGTCTGCTTCTGTGAGTGAGCTTTGTTACAAATCAGTCTGTCAGAACTCCACAGAACTGAACAAACTAGAAAAAGAAAAATGAAAAAGCAATCCTCTGCCACACTCCACATCCTTTCCAATTTCAATTATTTGGACTCATTTACCTTGCCCAAGAATGAACAAACTTCGTGCAAGTGAGAAAGCTACAATGCCGTGACATTTTTTATATTCTCCTATCCCTGATAATTGCTTAATTTCGAGAACTAAATATAAATAACTAACTTCCCTGAGAAAGACCAGCAGGGCTCAGCCAAGAATCAAGAGAAAACATTAATGCCTATAGCTTTCGGATCCATACATACAGGCTGGAAATTTCCATTTGATACTTAATAAATTGCACCCCAGAGAAAACACAAGTCATCCAGCTTTTAGTCACAATGACGAAATAGCATTTTCCATATCCAAAGTGCTAATGCCAGCTCTCTTCTCAGAAAGAACTTTCTGTTTACTCCAGACTGTATCAGGATCAGTCATGGAGAGTTCCCACTAATGTTTTGGTTCTTAAAGCACCATTTAACAGGTAACTTTGTGACTGGCATTATTTTTTAATCATATAAAAGCATTGCTTTAAATCATAAGCTAAGCCGTTGGTAGCATGGGTTTTCTGATCAACATGTTACTACTTAATTAAGTAATTAAAAATAATTTTGATATTCATATTGATATGAGGAATTATGGTCAAAACGGAAGACATGGACCACCTAAGCTGCTGCGGTTTCCTTTTGTAGGAAGCCACAAAACAAAACTCATGCGACAATCACAGGTGGCAATGAAGGTCTCCTGTTTTGACTCTTATCAGTCATCTCAACCTCAGCAGGGACTGCAGAAGACAGAGCATTAAGAAAGTACTCTTTCTTGGAGTTCACACAACTCTGATGAAACACAGCGAAGAGCATCAACGAAGGGGGAGAATAAATGTGAATCCCTCTGCATCGGCTATTTTGCTCCAAGGCATCTCAACCTTCATACATCTTCTGAACTATCCAACCCACTGGTTACTCATGAAAGCAAGAACGGACAGGTTGTCTTATGATCAAGGGGACCTCAGGCTAGGGCCTCCATTTTCTGTGGCTCACGAAATATGTGTATGGTCTGGTTATTGAGAGAAACTGAGGGAGCCTGATAGATGGTCTTAAAAATATCTCTATCTTAACATTCAGACTATGCCCAAGTTAAGCTTTAATGCTCTGAAACCCTTCAGGATTTAGTTATCCAAGGAGAGCAACGCACCCCACCTGAGAAATGACTGGAGGAATGTTTGAGAGTAAAACCTGTAAAGTTTATATTAAAATGTACCACTGTGTTTGGCATGGTTTTTTTTTTTTCAAAAACACATATGTTCTACCTTAAATGAACCTCATACTACCATACAGATGCCAGGCAGCATGTGAACTTAAAAGTCATTTCAAAAACTGAGAGATTGAGATGTCTTCAGGGTTACATAGTCAACCTTTATAAAAGTACCCACACAGGGTCTCTGTGGTTCACACACATGGACATATATACAGACGTCGGGGAGGAGAAACTGATTTTGTTTAAACATCACTTGTCATCCCTGGTTTTCCAAGCTGTCATTGTCCCCTACTAGTAAACCAGCAGTCACCAAATGGTGGGAGAAAAATGTACAGAAGGAAAGGGGCAATCAGTCTGAGCAGTAAGAAGACAATACTGACCACAAGAGCAAATCAACACTCTGACTACTGAACAGACGTTTCTTTCTGATCATGGCATCCATGCACAACTTTGAATTAATAATATACACCAGGATGCTTAAAATATTTTAATTGATAGGACACATGACAAAATGTTTGGGCACAAAATTATTTCGGCTAAACTGTTTTACATACATATGCTGGCAGCATAAAAAAAATCATAAAACTAAATCAAAATAATTTGCTAAATCAATAAAAATGCTGAAGTCATGAAGAACTCAATTTATAATACTAATTATTTTTCAATGTTCTATGACTCACACACTAATCTACCTTGTAAGAATCTACTTTTTACCATGTCAATTATTAAATATGCCATTAAAAGTGGCCCTGAGGGGGCAGGCGGCTTGTAAAATTCCTCTCTAACTCAACATAACCTCAATCAGCTTTCAATCCAAAGACTGAAAACTGGCCAAGATAATCACAAAATGTAAACAAGTTAAAGTGAGTAGCATTCTTAAAAGTCACTTACATTCAGCGCTGCTTCCACTGGGCTCTGATAGAGGGAAAATTATCCTTTGGAGTCATTAATATTTTAAAGAAGTTAAGTGATCTAAGCCAAATCAGGAGAAATTAGCATCCCGTGTGGGGTGACTCTGGGTCATCAGGGCAATTTTGATGCTGCTACTTATATCTCAAGTCAGCAGCCAATATGTTTCTGTTTCCTGCCCAAATTTTAAGGGTTGTATAACCAGAAAGAAACATTTTTAAAGGCAAAAAATACAATGTCATGTATAGTTCAAGGGAGTTTCCTCAGAACCACAGCATTCCCAAGTTCTGCCCATCCCTGCGCCTTCCCCTATGAGAAATAGATGGGGGGGTATAAAAAGAAATAAAACTCAAAGTAAGAACATTGTGCACAAATTTCCAGTCGTTTCCCACTTACTTATAAATGACTGATATCCCATACAACAGGCAAAAGAAAGATGCGCAAGATGAGCAGGGTACAATTATTCAGACACCAGTTTTCAAACTGCCAAGATGAAAGCAAAATAAACTCATCCCTTGGGCAAGACAGTATTTCTCTCTTATTTGTTTTCAGTCTTTAAATATACTTAAAATGTATTCTTTCTGTGTTTTCTTATGGCAAAACACTAACGTGTTTAACATTTCTAAAAGACTAAATTTAGAGAATGTAAGAGGTATAGGGGAAAATAGCAAAGACAACATTGGCAATATAAGGAGAGCCCAGTGTCACGCTAAGCAGATAAACAGCACAGCGGGTCAAACTTCCAGCTTGGCGCCACTGGTAACAAGTATATTCAGTAGATACAGATGCCATGTCATTAACAAAGAACGACTATCGACATTTAACTCTGTACCTATAACTTTTATTCATGATTATATGAATTAGGATCCATTTCCCAAATACGAGAAGATAAATAAAATATACGTGTTACCAGCTCATTTATTCATAATCATCAACATCACGCAGCTTCCCTGTCTGGAGTCTCCAAACCCCATATATCATTGCCTTACATTGACACCTACTGGAAAGTACTGGAACTGTGTGTCCCCCATTGCACTGTCTGAGCAGCAGCTAATGTCACATATGGTAGAGAATACACCAAAGGTAAATTTCAGTTGCAAACAGGACAACCTCAGGTTTCCAAAAAGTAACACCCGTGCTGAATATTTAAATTCTAGGGTGTCTTTGAGAATTTACCAATCTCAATAAATCTTCCCAAAGAATAATCCTGTTGGAAGTAAACTTCCCCGTGACTTCAGTAACGTAATGTGTGCTTATTTAGGGTCTTAACATGAGACTACTTAGTAGCTTTCTCCAAGCTCCTTAATTTTGATTTATGTATAGAAGTAAACTCATCCAATGGCCTTAAAGCTCAAAAACCCCTCTGCTTTTGTGAAAGTGCTTACGGAAATAGATGAGAAAAATAATAACCCAGCTTTTTTTTTTTTTAATGCTTCATACGTTTATACCATTAGCTTAAAAAAAAAGTAACATGTATTAATGATTCATGTATCTCTACCGATAGTTAAAAATACTACACATTCGTGGATGCATTTTTCTTCTCCATTATCAAAATTGGCTTTTTGTGAAAATGTAAACATGTTACAAAAACACACTGACTCTTTAAAGTGGATGAAATCCTAACATATCCAACAGTTCACATGTACTTTTACAACTGGATTAATAAGTTGGATCAAGCTTTAATTAACTTAATACAAATGAAAATATGGTATTTCTTGAAAGCCTGTCTCACTACCTCAATCTAGTTCCTAAAATTATATTTTAAAAAGTAAGTTTCTGGGCAAATATACATTAAATTAGACAAACTGTAAGGCACAACAGTGTGATAAAAAATGAAATAAACAGAATCCAGCTTCCCAGCCAGGACCCATTGCTTTACAGGCAGAGCCTAGGTACTTCAACACATCAAATTTAATATCTTCAGAAAAATAATAATGTCATAAGAAGCAGGTTTCCCATTTACAGATCAGTTAGTCTTTTAAAGATTAAAGTAAGATTCCTTCTTTAGAAGCGTACTAAAAATTGCACAGGAAAAAGAGCATATTACTGTAATAACATAAAAATTGACTTACTGTGGCTATAATCTTCCTTTTACATCATATCATCTCGTTTTTATAAAAATAAGGAGAAAGCATGAACACTGAACAACATAAAACCATGGGCAACAACAAATGCTAACACAAAACAACACAAAACAACATCGACTCCCGATGGCTTGTGTTTAGATTGTCAAACAAGTGACAACCTAAAACACTACTTAGCCCACCTGTCCACAGAAAATTGAGTTCTTCACCTTAAACTACGACATGTGGAGACTCCAAGAATATAAAAAAATGTTTATAATGGGGCTAAGCTTGTTTTTAAAATGGGTATTACTTTTCTTAATTTGAAAAATCACTATAAAAAGAACGCGTTAAGCAATCTGTTGAAAGACCATTTTGAGCTTTCTGCTTAATTTTGCAGGAATTTAACATTGGATTAATGTGCCATTAAATATTAAGATATTGCAAAGTAACCCAGAGGTAACAGGTCTTAATGAAAATAGTTTGGCATATTTCCTCCAGATAACCCATCTCAGAAGACTAGGTTATGAATGGTTTTTTTTTTTTTTAAAAAAAAAAAAAGGTACTAAAATAGTACTTGTTTCAGAGGCTTAAATAAATTTTAACGGAGCGATTCCTCTTAACAGCGTTTGCAATCAATTGCCTGGAAAGGGAGTTTTTCTTTTCCTTCAGAAGAGCCTGAAAGATGAGTATTTTCTAGGCAGGCAACAGTGGATTCTATAGACACCCACTCCCTATTTCCCATCAGTTACCTTGCAGAGCTTCTGGTACCGCGGAGAGGAAACTGCCATCCTTTGTAAACGATGTAACAAAACCACAACTTTCTGCAGAGATGTTCTCACCACGGCCATCATTTTAAGTTTACCACACTTCTGAAGAGTCCTCAGAATTTGCATTATAAATGAAGAGCAGCGATCATTTCCTCCCGGTCACTGGACAATGATTTGCCAGTTCTCTGAGCATGCTCGTTTCCAGACATGCATTTGAAAGATAAAGGGGGGGTTGAGGTTCTAGAGAAAAGGAGGCTGGGAGTCCATCAACTTCTTGATTTGACAAAAACACTGAAGAGCGCCACCCAGACAGCCCCCAGCAAATGCTCACAGCCAGAACCTGCTCAGCCTGGCGTGGCCAGAAAGGAAGCAAGTTGCAGGGCGGCCAAGCACTGCTGGCTGCAGGGAAGGAGAGCTCTCCGGAGACGAGAAGATATTAAGTGAAGCACTAAAGCTAAAGATACAAAGCCGACTTCCCCTGGGGACAGAGAGTGAACCCCGTCACTGCCAGGGTGCATGCCTGGTAGCTGGGTTTACATGAGGAGACGGAGTGGCAGGGAGCCTGACGCTTTACAGAGGGATGTGAGCACTCCCAGCGGACCGCGGCTCTGGCTGTGCCGATGGGATGAGTAGACATACTGAGGAGTACAGAGGGATTTGTCTGGAAGGACCGAAGCCCCCTTGGTGCTAATAAATGACCTTAAACCAGTCTGGGCATAGGGTCATCTAAAACAAAACTGAACATATTTATGGAGGGATACGGGTTTACCTAAGCTCGAAAGGCAGAGTCAAAAGATAGGCTTCCAGGTCCCTGCATAGGAGCAAATCATGCTAGAAATCAAATAGGACCCCTCTAAGTAAACAGCCAAGTTAATAACAAGAAGCCTGCAAATGACTATAGGGCATGGCCAACTCCTCCATCTCCCTTAGACAGCATCTTCATAATCTTTTTGTTTGTCATGAAGCTGTTTTAATTTCACAAATAGTAAATCTGAGATAACAATTGTACAACATCATATGAAGGGTGTGTGTGTGTGTGTGTGTGTGTGTGTGTGTGTGAATGTATACATACATGTCTGAGACACATTATATACTATAATAACCAGTTTGGGTACAATATCTTAGAGGACCAGAGTATCCCAGGATGATTAAGTGGCTGGGCAAAAGAGCACAGCCAGAAACTAAGCCCATATGTTTCTCATTATCAAGGTCCAGCCTATTCTAATTGCCCAGGGAACACTGCCCATTCCCCTTTCTGTGATGTTATGATCAGGAAAGTGGCATTTTCAGGAACTTCTTTTTCTTCCCCTATCCCCTCAGTCCTTCACACTGGTGTGATTTAAGGTCTTTGAGTGGATCTAAAAGAGCTGGTTCACCTGGAAACTTCAGCCTGTGTATGATTTTCCATCAGCTGCTTATTGAGAACCTGTACTGCCTCCTCCTGTTGGTTTGGCTGCCAAAGCCAAAACCAGCCCATTAGCATAATTGAACATGCTTGTTCTTGGGCAGCTAGGAAAACAGATTAGTGATGAATCAAGGTCAAGATTCTGCAGGGTTGAGAACGGGAACTACTCCTAAAGGGAAAAGTGGGTTTCTGAGGTGGTATGTGTTCTGTGTTGACAGGAGCTATGGCTGTAAATCTTTGAGTATACAAAAAAAAAACCCTGAATTATAGAATGTAAATAAGCAGGGCAGTGTGTAAATAACAGACAGAAGATTACCTATAAAAACTATGAACTTCCAAGTTGGTAAAGTTGAACTTCACCTGAAAGGCTTGGGCCCAGGTGTTGGAAGCTTCAGGATTTGGTTTTGTTTTTTGTTTTTGTGTTTTTCCCTCCATCATGGAATAACATATATGCACAAATATACTGAAGTATTCCAGATGGGGGACCCAAGTCTACATGCAAGTCAATTGTGTTTCACACAGACCTTAAGCACCACCCCCGAGGATGGTTTATAGCATTATTAATGACTCTGTGCATGGAAGAAAGTGTCATGGTGGGGGATCTGTGGGATATCCCGTTAGCATTTAACAACTTACAGATTATAGGATATCTTGGTTTCAGCTTTTTGAGTTTTTTGTTGTTGTTGTTTTGTTTTCGGAATTTTATTTGTTTGTTTTTTAAGTTAGGGATGCTTAACTTGTAGAATTCTTGTTGCAGGGCCAGCAAGTGAAACATGTGTTCACCCCACAAGCACACTGTTGGCTACAGGGATAGAACTGAATGATCTTCTGTCTCCTATGAGATAGAAGTAGAAAGCCAGCCTAGCAGCAAGCACAGGGCAGGACAAGATGAAGATTTTAAAACACAAAGTCTTTCAGATCAAATCTAGCACATTCTCACACCCACTCCAGAAAGGCCACAGGACTCAGAAGTTTATCCAGAAAAGAACTAACGATTCTCAATAGCTAATAGTGGGGGAAAAAAAAAAAATGCAGAGCTTACGTTTAAAATGTAATTAAAATAATGAATGCCCTTGACTGTGGCAATGAAAATTAAGATAAATGTGTCAATTAATAAATTGGATTTTTTAAATCAACAACAGCTTCTTCTTAAAAGCAATGAATAAAAAAAGAACCAAATTTGGAACCTTCCCCGGGAGACTACTCTTAACACTTTATTCTACTTTACTTAAAATAGAACAAACAAGACTCAGGTCCAAACAACACTCTATTGTTACTCCAACACCTTCCTCTCCTATGATACCAACCTTACCCTGGACCAGCACACACAATCTCATACTCACCCCTCACAACCAAGGCCTTAGACTCACGCCAGGGCTGTATTTCTAGCTACTATCACTTCTGGAACCCATGAACTGAGTACCCTAGCAGGTACCCTGTTGTCTCTGTCACTGAAGACGAATCCATTCCTTAGAGTCATCAGCTAGATTCCTGTAAGTTGGAGACTTTAACACCTCACTCTCTTGTCTAATCCCCTTTATGACATCTCCCATCACCAGCAGATTAAATATACAATACACTGCCAGGTACACAAGCCCAACCCCAACCCCCACTATGTACTGTTCAGCTCTCATGGGGCATCTCTCTCCAGCAAGTCATCAAAATCATGTTCTCTCTCGCAGAAAGACCTCTGCTAGAAGGAAAACCAAAACATAAACACAAGAGTCCAAATGACCACCTGTCCTTAAAAGAAATGGTCCAGAAAGTCTTTAACTGCCATTGTGCTTCCAAGCCCTTCTTTATTAAAATATAGTCAAAATTATCTTTAAACTGAACATGGTATAAACTGTATCTCCATGAAATACCTCTGTGGGGTTTTACATCTGGTTGGCACAAGATGTGACTCAAATACAAACAGTGAGCATGTCATCTCAGGATAGATAGATAGATAGATAGATAGATAGATCAGTCAGTCAGTGGGTGGGTGAATGGATGGATGGATGACAGATGGATGGACAGACAGACAGATGATGGATGGATAGACAGACAGATGGGTGGACAGATAGGAAATGGATGGATGGATGGATAGATAGATAGATAGATAGATAGACAGATGAGAGAGGAGGTGGAATGACAGGCTAGATCATCCATCCTCTGATCATGCAACATGAGTACACTGAAGTAAACACAGCACCTTACACAGAAAACTACTACCAGCAAATTTAGTTCACGATCTCAAGTCTTCTCTAGTTTCTTCACACACTTTTCCATTTAAAATCACACATACAAACAAGAATAATCTACAAACCCACAGGAAAATTTAAATTCCTTTATCTCGAAATGCTCAGCCAGTGGTACTAAGTCTCTAACAACCATCTACCTGTAAGGTGCCAGAAACAAAGTCATTTAATTAAGTTTTTTACTTAAAACAATGGGAAAACTATAAACTAAGAGTATCCAATATAAGAGAGCAGAAAGTGAAAACCATGTAAACCGCCGTACTGTGAGACATTCTGAAGACAAACACATTCCACTTTTGTCTTCAGATAATCAGATATCAGACTCAGCTGTTAGCAAAGGCTCTCCTTCATATGAGCCCAAACAGACTATTTTAGCAACATCAGACTATTTTTGAGAAGCAATTACCATACACATTCTCTCTCCGTGCATTAGCCAACAGCTTCCTTGGGTTGTCACCATTTGCCATAAGACAAGTAATCCCCAGCTTAGTTATTTTTATTTAAAAGATTTCTACCATTTCTATTTAAATTTATTTCTCCCATAGCTTGAATATT
This sequence comes from Rhynchomys soricoides, assembly GCA_019843965.1. NCBI lineage: Eukaryota > Metazoa > Chordata > Mammalia > Rodentia > Muridae > Rhynchomys > Rhynchomys soricoides. Next base: position 4,593,407 of record JADRCH010000061.1, read on the forward strand.
CATTAAATATTGAGAGGAACTGGAGCTGTGGTAAGAATATATCCTAAGAGAAAATGTGTGAGAAAACACCATTAGACTCTCCAAAGGGCCTGTGTTCTGCTGATGCTAGGTATTAGAAGGGTTCATTTGGAACCTTTTCCCTTCCACAAGTTGTTGCTTACTGGAGGGCACAGTCTAAACAGCATTGAAATTAACATAAGTTAAATAACTGTGAGTGTGTGTAGATCAAATTTATAGTTATTTAAATCATAAAAGTAATACAGTCTAGCGTTTAAATACACTGAATGTCCATTGCAACCTCCTGAAATCCAGACTTTCTCAAATATTTTAGCAATTCACCTTAACAGTCACATTCTTTAGGTCCAGAGGGTGAAGGAAAGAGCACATTTAACTTTGATACTTGTCTCAACACACTCATCACCAAAAGCACAAGAGCAGTGTGCAATGCATAAAAAAATGAGCAAGCCAATGGACATTTTCTCTGACATTTGCTTTTCTTTCTTTTTCACTATTTCTTTGTGTTGGCTGCGGTGCCTATGTGCATGTGTGTGTATGTGGGTGCCCTTGGACATTCTTGGAGGCGTGGGGTGAGAGGTGACCTTAGATGTCTTCCTCAATCACTCTCCACCCCATTGTTTAAGACCTGATCTCTCACTCAATCTGAAGCTTGGCCATTGAGACCCTGAGCTCACCTGTTTTCACCCTCCTACCCACAGCTTGAGCTAGAAGACAACCACAGGACTGACCATCAGACAACCTCCACACTCAGCCTTTGATGGTACAAGGAATCCAAACTCAGGTCTTTATGCTTCTGTGGCAAAGACATTGCCTACTAAACCACTCTTCCCAGGCCCTGACTCTCCTCAATTTCACTAAGACACAGTAAGAGTCTTCACACACAAGGATGAATCATATATAAGCCCATCCTAAATTAAACAAATTTGTTTAAAAAGAGTATTTTTAAACTTACTGTGTATGCATGTGTGTGTATGCATGCATGTGAGTGTGCATGGTTTTGCATGCGTGTGTGTCAGTGTGTGCATATGTGTGTGTGAGAGTGTGTCTGCATGTGTCTGTATATTCATGTGTGTCTGTGCCCGTGCAGGGGTGTGTGTGTGCTCACTTGTAGGAGGTACAGCAACAGCACTTGCTTGAACATGTTAATAACAATTATTTTTAACTTAGAAAATTTAAGAGTAATAGTTCCAAGAAAGCCTCTAGCCCTTAATCCAATTTGCTGATGTTTTATGATAGGGTCTTTTAGATGTTTCAAGAGAAAAGCCTTCTTAAAAATGGATTGAAAATAGTTAACAGTAGTACATTTCAACTGCAGAAGTTAGAATCAAGTGTATTTACCTGGGACTTGTTCCTGAAACACCATGTAAACAACAAGAACAGTATCTCTATGCTTAAAGAACTATATGACCAACTAAGGTATGTAAAACACTTGCACCAAATGACAATAAAACACATGTTCACCACAACAGCAGAAGACAGTAGTCTAAGTGATGAATTCACGAGTTTGCAAATAATTCACAGCATACAGAAGAAATGCAATGTATCGCTGTGGGACACAGGAGACACGCCTGCTGAAGCAACTTTTAAATTAAGTTGTACTTCAGAAGGTTTATCTAAGATTGACAAGAAATGGTTACTCCTCTTACCCACAATAAGAGAAAAAGTCTCAAGAGCACAGAAGTGCCATTACTTGGAATGGGAAGAGAGATTTTGGCATGCTTCATATAATTTCACAGCTTTAATATTATCACATTTCTTAAGAATGAGATTTGAACCGCAGGCTACATATGTAATCATAATCAGAAAGCAAATACATAAATAATGTCTTTGAGCCTGATAGATTTGGCTATAACTGAATCACAGGGATTTGAAGTTTTATAGCAAGTATTTATATTAAATATAATATAAATATATCACTATAAATAATAAATTTATTTATTATAATAAATATAATAATATAAATTATAATAATTCCCCATTCATATGAAGGTGAAATGCCCTTATAATCTAGTACTGAATAGCACAAATGGCACAAAGGCTTAAAATGACAAAAAACCAAGCAGCCCTGAGTCTCTAGCTCTAAATACACAATTATTTCCATAAAACAAGGTGGATCTTCATCCTAATATTAAGTATATTAAGTATTCTGTAGGTCATATCCAAAAAATCAGTTATTCGTGGGACAACATGGATTCCATAACTCAATGTGTAGACAACTTCACCTTGGAAAAGCAATCAATGTATAGGTGGCCACCAGGGACTTAGGAGGAGACTGCTGCCTGTGGCTTCCCACACACTTACCAGCATCTGCTGTCTGAGCTGCCGGGCCAGGACACTATCCTGAAGAGCATTCTCCCGCTGAGAGGCATCAGCCAGCACATTTGCTGTGGTTTCTGCTTCCTGAAGCCACTTGATGAAGTTCTCCAGGTCTCTACGAGAAGTCTGCACTGTCCGCAGCTCAGCCTCCAAGGCACTCTGTCTATCAGCAATGCTAAAAGAAACAACGTGGAAGACACAGCTCTGTGACTCTCAGGGTGATGTCATACATCATACGCACCCAAGACAAAATTAACACACAGCCTCAGAGGAACCTCCATCCTTTAAGCCATCAAACGGAAATGTGTGATTTTTTTATCTGTGGGCCTAAAATAATCCTTAAAAAAGATGTCTAGTGACCTCTGAGATACCAGTACATAGAAGTATTAACAAAACCATACCCACAACATAAAATAATCATGCCTGTATTTTACGTATCAGATTTGTGCATTAACATGATCTCTTACAGATTTATGCCAAAACCTATGAGCTGCTATAAAGGGATGCCAATCAAAGGCAGTATCAACTGATAGTTATTACATCACTCACTGAAAGGAAAAGAGCAAATTCTAAATAAATATTTATGATTTAAAAACAAACAATATAATGGCTAACTTATATTGAAGCACTTGCCTAATATTCACAAGACCCTGGGCCCAATCCCCAACACCTCAAAGGAAATAATAACTTTTGGCTTTTGCTAATAATCCAAGTAAATACAAACTGATTTAATAATACTAGACTTAATACATTCAATAACAGAATAATATTTGTCAATATTAATTTAATATTTAGTAGTATCTGGAAAATACTGGACAAACAAGCTTTTAGAAATGTTTCATAAGTTCTACATCAAAACTAGAGCACCAAGAGTTATTTGAATTAGACAAGATATACGCCTGTAAATTCAACATTTGAAACTTTGTATACCTCAAACCTTACAGTGAGAAAATAGACAAATCATTTTTTTTTAATGGGTACTAGGCTGGAAAGATGGATGGACCTGTGACTCAGAGTATCTGATGTACCATCACGAAGATGGGAGTTTAGGTCACAGAAAGTACCAAGCTGGGTGGTCCACAGACACCTCTAACTCCAGCTCCAGAGGAAACAATTCCTATTCTGGACTCTATACAGGCAGAAGGGGGTGTGTGCATACACACACACACACACACACACACACACACACACACACACACCAAATAAATAAATCTTCATTTGAAAAAAGGCACCCACATTTTTAGTCCTATTTATCTAGACCCAAGAAAACTGGAACTGCCTGTCCATACAAAGTCTCCTACATAAATGTTGAGAGCATCATTATTCAGAATATTGAAACAACACCACTGCTCATCATATGAAGGAAGCACTAATCAATGGAACATTATATGCTAATACATGAACAATTACTCAATCATAGAATGAATAAAAAAGTCCTGATAAATAATCTAACATGACCATAACCACAAAAGTAGGCTAAGAGAAGGAATCCAAGTACCAAATGGCACACACTGTGAGATTCCATTTTTGGGAAATCTCTAATGCAAATAAACTCAAGAGAGGGAAATCAGATGACTTATCTCCTAGGACCACACACAAAAAAAAACAAAAAACAGGAAGGGAGTGGAGAGTAAAGTACACTCCATTCAAGCAATGGAATATGACTCAGAAACTGAGAACAACTATGTCCAATTTTCTGAGGAACTGCGAGACTTATTTCCAGAGTGGTTGTACCAGCTTGCAATCCCACCAGCAATAGAAGAGTGTTCTTCTTTCTCTACATCCTCACCAGCATCTGCTGTCACCTGAGTTTCTCATCTTAGCCATTCTGACTGGTGTGAGGTGGAATCTCAGGGTTATTTTGATTTGCATTTCCCTGATGACTAAGGATGTTGAACATTTCTTTAGGTGCTTCTCAGCCCTTTGAGTTTCCTCAGTTGAGAATTCTCTGTTTAGCTCTATTCCCCATTTTTTAATAGGCTTATTTGGTTCTCTGGAATCTAACTTCTTGAATTCCTTGTATATATTGGATATTAGTCCTCTATAGGATGTAGGATTGGTAAAGATCTTTTCCCAATCTGTTGGTTGCCGTTTTGTCCTATTGACAATGTCCTTTGCCTTATAGAGCTTTGCAATTTTATGAGGTCCCATTTGTCAACAAAAGAACAAACAGGGTATGTACTCACTGATAAGTGGATACTAGCCCAAAAGTTCAGAATACCCAAGATTCAATTCATAGACCATATGAAGCCTAAGAAGAAGGAAGAACAAAATGTGGATGCTTCAGTGATTTTTAGAAGGGTGAACAAAATACTCACAGGAAGAAATATGGAAACAAAGTATGGAGCAGAGACTGAAGGAAAGGTCATCCAGAGACTGCCCCACCTGGGGATCCATCCCATATACAGCCACCAAACCTGGGCATTATTATGGATGCTGGAAAGTGCTTGCTGATGGAAGCCTGATATGGCTGTCTCCTGAGAGGCTCTGCCAGAGCCTGACAAATACAGAGACGGAAGCTCACATCCAAACACTGGACTGAGCTCGTGGGTCCCCAATGCAGAAGTTGGAGAAGGGACTGAAGAGCTGAGGGGGTTTGCAGCCCCATGGAGGGAGCAACAGTGTCAACAGGTCAGACCCCCAGGAGCTCCCAGGGACTGGACCACCAACCAAAGAATACATATGGAGCGACCCATGGCGCTGGCCACATATGTGGCAGAAGATGGCCTTGGGCATCAGTGGGAGGAGAGGCCCTTGGGCCTGAGGGGGTTCAATGCCCGAGTGTAGGGTAATGCCAGGGTGGGAGGACGGGAGTTGGTAGGTGGGGGAGCACCCTCATAGAGGCAGGGAAAGGAGGAATGGGATAGGGGGTTTCCAAAGGGGAGATCTGGAAAAGGGAAAACATCTGAAATGTAAAAAAAGAAAATATCCAATCAAAAAAAGAAAGAAACTGAGACCAACTATACTCAATGACATGGACAGGCTCTCAGATACACCCTGCTAAGTGAAAGAAGCCAGATACAAAGGACAGCAGTGAATCCATTAATGAGACATTCTGGGATGACATAATCATAGCAGCATCTACTCCATAAAATTCCTCTAGTCACATTTGTCTAGAAAATAAGCCGGAAGTGCCTGTAGTAGTTTGAATAGGAATGGTTTCCACAGACTAATGTGTATGAATGCTTGGCCCACAGTAAGCGGCACTATTAGGAGGTGTGGCCTTGTTGGAGGAATTATGTCACTATGGAGGTGGGCTTTGGGGTCTTATAAGCTCAAGTATGGTCAGGGTGACATGGTCTTTCTCCTGCTGCCTGCAGATCAAGATGTAGAACTCTCAGCTCCTTCTCCAGCACCATGTCTGCCTGCAGGCCACCATGCTTCCTGCCATAATGGACTAAACATCTGAAACCATGAGCTAGCTCCAATGAAATACTTTCCTTTGTAAGAGTTGCTGTGGTCATGGTGTCCCTCCGCAGCAATGGAGACCCTAAGACAGTTCCCTACTTACAATGTGCCATCATCTATAACTTTTCACCAATTTCTTTTCCCGCCTTTAACCTCTACCTTTCTCTCATATTCTCTTCATGTCCAAGTAATATGTTTCAGGTTTTTTCTAGAATATTATTGATAGTATGACCATGTAAAAATTTTATACCTACACTATAGTGTCCTTCCTACCATCTATATTTAACAAGATCAAACCTATCTTTTAAAGTTTAGAGCCCATCTTTTTGAGCTTAGGACAGTAAGCTGCTTTATATAGAAAATAATCATGTGTATTCTAGAAAGATCTTTAGATTCTGATCTACTTTCACTCTAATCTTTTATAATAAATAGACTTTTTATCTGTCCACTTATTCTACAACCCACAGGCAGAAATTGTTTTCCATATTTCCACATTCCTCAGAGTCCATACTGTAGAACTATGGCATTCATAAGATGGCAGTCTGGTCATATGCCTTTGAGATTTGCTCCCAAATGCATTTTTACTAAAGATCCTAGAGATAGACTACATCAAACTAAACACAGCACGGGGGGGGGGGGGGGGAATATTCCAGAACCAAAGAAACAAAACACCAGGAAACACCAAGAGGCTCTTTGATGGTGAGAAAGGGGATCAAAGAGGGAAGAGTGTGCTGTTACTCTGACCGCTCTACAATCCTGTATTAACTTGACAAAGCTTACAAAAGATGCACTCAAACGAAATATCTCAAAAAAGGAGAACAAAACCATGAGATTCAAGAAGAGATGACACATTGAAAGAAAAAGAACAGACATAGTCAGTATGGTGAGTGCTAGTAGGTGCAGAAAGCATAGCACCAGGAGAGATACCTTCAAGATAAAGATATGAGAAGTGACAGCTTGCCTAACATGACAGACTTTGTGAAAAATTACACTGCTAGCGACTGAAAAGATGCGAGAAGAATTATCAATGGAAACGAAGAAAATTATGCATTAAAAAAAAAAAAGACAGAGGCAAATACTAACTTCAGATAAAGTAAAAAAACAAAGGGTCAGTGAGAGTCTGTATCCCAAAGGAACAAGACAGAGAGCAATACGTGAATACTGCTGGCACTCTCCTCTGGCCTGCACATGAACGTACAGGGGTACACACGCAGGCATATACCACACATACACAATATACCTTTTAATTATAAAAAGGAACATTGAAATTTAGACTCTGTTTATAGAAGATTGTATTATAAAGAATTATAGTGAAGGACATATATACATATCTGTATATGACTCAATAGTAGAGTGCTTGCTTACTACATGCACAGTCCTGATTTCTAGAACCACACAGAAAAAAAAAGAGAGTTATCATAGTCCACATACATATGTCACTTTGTGTTCTGATTTCTGAAGTTAATATAATTTATATAAAGTTTCTAATAGACTACAGCTTAACTAGTCCCTTCTAGTTTATTAATTTCTGTTTCTAAAATTAGATCCAAATCTAGTGTGGTACACTGAATTTTATTTATTTATATATATATATATATATTATTTAATTTATATATAATATAAATATAATTTTAAAATATAATATTAATTTTATATATAATATTTATCGTATATTTAATATATTTAATATATAAAATAATAATTTTAATATATAATTGAATATAATATATATTCAATCAAGAAGGTTAATAAATTACCTTTAATAACCCTGTATGCTACCTTCAGAAGAAAAGGACCTATTTTTGCCTTGTCTGTCATTTGCCAGGAACATGGCTTACCGTGAACCATTTAAAAATCTTTTTATATTGGTTTCAACGTTAAAATGAAAAGTTGGGACTAGATCAGTGAAAGAGCCATTTCAGACTCTCCAGGAGTCCTTTCCAAACTGTATAAGCCATTGCTAATATCATAGAAGCTACTAGTTCTTCAACTGTTGCCCCCCATCCTAGCTTGAAATGCCACTTCATTAAATATCTCTACTGGTACATGAAATGTTACTAGTGGAAAGATGAACAGTACAGACAGCAAAGAGGTTGGTTGAGAGGCACTGATCTTAGGGCTCCTATGACCACATCTAATACTGAACTCATATCCATCTAGGGTCTCAGGGTACATGTGTGTGTGTCCACGCACATTTGTGTGCAAAAGCCAAGGGCAAACGGATGTAATTCCTAAGATACCATCTACTCCTTTTTTACACAGTTTGGCAGGCCATGTAGGCTACAGTGGCTGGTGACTGAGCCTCAAGGATCTACCTGTCTCTGCCCCCACAGCTCTGGATTACCAGAGCACACTGCCATATTTGGACTTTTTTCATTTCTTATGAAACATAGTTCTGGGGATCCAGCTCAGGTCTTCACACCAACTCTTGATTTGCTGAGTCTCAAATAAGACCAGAAAGGGGTAGAAGCAGCACAGAGACAAAGGTAACTAGATATACAGAGCAGAGTATGTTATGAGGGGAATAAAGGCTTTAACTTTAGGAAATCTGTGTTCAGAAGACAAAAGCGGGGACTTTTTTTAAAAAAATCTAAATCTGAAAACCTATAAAATAGAAAAAAGAATAGGCTGAAAGCATGTAAGATATAACATTTGAAGTCCACATAGAGTACTCTAGCTAAAGTATTTTTATGCTTCAAACAAAAGAAATAACAGACTGTAGGACACAAAGAAAATAGAAATAGCTTCACATAGAAGACGTAAGGCCATCCATGGGTGACAGATTTGTGATCGTTTATATTAAAGGGAACCAGGATTTTCTAAAATATGAACTCTTAGCTTTCACATGATGTCTGTAATAAAACTCTCTGTGATAGTCTATAAAACAAGCTGAGAGCCGTTTTGTAACATAAAAAATGGCCACCGACAAAGCAGGTTTTTGAAAATGTAATTTTAAAGATGTTAGATAATAGTTGGTATTTTAGGCTGTAAAACATAATATACTGTTCTATGAAGTGTGTGTATGCTTATAATTGGCCAAAGAGAATATTCTTCCCAATTTTTTACAAAATTCAAAAAGAAATTTTAGGAAAGCCACAGTTGTATGTTGCTAATTTCGGTGTCTTAAAAGGTGATCTCTGCAGCAGTAGAAGATTTAAATATATTTATCTCTTTCAGCGTGGAAAATGGTAGCATCAGTCTAAGTGGCAGGTAGGAAACTTACAATGAAGTGATTTCTTAAGATTTTGTTCTCTTGAAAACAACATTAACATTTATCTGAAATATATGCAAACACATCCTGTGGGGGAAAGGCCTTCAAAGTGCACAGAGAGCATTGATGAAAGGTTCTGTGATCTTCTATTGAGCAATCCTTGCTGCTACAGAGAGGCTGTGTCTTTCCCGAGACACTTAAAAACTCATTCCACGGGTCCTAAGGGTGTGTGCTAAGGTACTAATGCTGGAGCACTTAGAAAGTTAACAGAAGCGTTCCACCTCCAGCTCATGGTTGAGCATAACAACAAAGCAGCCACTTCCCCATGGGGCTGCCACTGCCAAATTAAAAAAAAAAAAAAAAAAAATAGACCACCCAGATATTTCCATAAGAGGCGTGTTTCTCTAGATCTTTTTTATTTACTTATTTATTTACACTAGATCACTACTCACATTTGCTCTTCATTAATCAATCAATATTATATCACCCTGTACCTTCCCTTACATGCACCAGTCCACCTACCAAAGGCATCTCCAACCAGGCCCCAGAGCTCTTGCTAGACAATCAGCCAGAGTCCCCTTCAGGTCAAGTCCTCATCTGGAATCGCAATTCTTGAGCCCAAAAGTACTTTCAATCTCTGCCCTGCCCCATTCCTGTCCAATCTGGCTGTCCCTCCTCATAGCAAACTTCTCTAAAACTGTTTCTATAAATCGTTTGCACTTTCTCCCCTCTAGATTGTTTTTCTCCCCAAAGCTACAGTGTCTCCCAGTTCAGTGATCAATATCTTTCACAGAATTCCATCTTTTAATACTTCCACTGTATCAAACCACATAGCTAACCCACCAAAGCACATCTGCATCCAAAGCATAGCTGAAGACTACAGTATCTATGGCTGGATCACAACAGCCAACAACATCTTCATTTCAAAACTAGACCCAGAAATCGCTTCCTTTCTGCTCTTCACAATTATTCTTCAGACCTGAGTGAACTACTCTCATAGCATGACCTACAGAGATTAAATTGTAATCAATACAAACAGTGTCGCTCCTAGACTTATCACCCACTAGCATCCCATGCACTCATGTGGAGACTCCTGTGCTTTACAAAGATCATATCTAGCTGTCTTCCTCTCTTCTCATATCTCAGGCCCATGCATTCTTATTGCTTCATGACTTTTAGAGCTACTATTTATTCTGGAAGATTCTTCAGCTGGTTCTTTCCTAACCCCCAGAAGTAGCTAAACTATCACCTCTGGTCTTTGCTTTGTAGCATTTACCCAAGATATTAAAGTCCCACTCTTACATTGCACTGCTGACTTTATTCACAGGTTCCAATCAACCTCCTATAATTACGGTAATCTTTATCCTTCATCCCAACTTCTTCCATATCACATTTACACACTACTACTTCTCTTATAGAATGTAAGCTTTCTGGAGGCAGGCACAAGTGTGTTTACGGTTAATTCTTCAGTACTCTCACGGAGCCTGGCCAACTGGAGGCTAATGAATAATTCTTTAATTAAATGATTAACTGACTGATAGAACAAAAACAACACAAATGAAGGAAAAGACAAAGATGTGCCCATTAGCCCTCTAGATCATTTGATGCAAAACTGAGAAAAATGTCTGCACATAGGAGCCTGACACAAGCTGAACACAGGAAACGTCTCTCCATACACCATACAAATAGTATGTCACAATGGCTGTGTTTTATTAAGGGCAGAAAAATGATGCATGGACTATTAAACAACAGAACAGGAAAATGTAGGACAGTATAACTTTTATACTTCTCTCAATGTGAATGACGTAAACAAAAAAGAAACAGACTGAAAACCAAAGGTGACTATCAAGGAAAGAAAGGGCCTTCCAAGAGGAAACAACAAGTTGACTGCCCCAAATCTCTGGATCTCATAATAGCGAACGAGCAAGAAGGAAAAGGTTACCTACACTTTACCAATGTCCACTGACTGACAGCAACAGATGCTCATTTTATGAGCTCAGTGGTTGAGCCTGGCCAACAGGTAGGCAGAAGAGGTAATCCTAAAATGATGTCTTTCATTGGCCACTCCTAAACAGTACTGAGCAAACTGAAAAGTGGCCCATGCTGAAGAAGAATACATGCTTTTTGCTTAATCTACAGAGACAATAAGCAAGCACGACAGAGAAAGGGAAACAGAACAGAAGCTTGGAGACACACAATAAAATACACTGTGAAAACGACCCAGGTCCAGGATCTAACAAATCCAGTCCTTTTATTTCAGAGTCTCCTATGTCTCAGGCTACCTCAAACTTCCTGTGTCATGATGGATGTCCTTGAACTCCTGATCCCACTGCCCATATCTCTTGAGTGCTAGGATTGCAGACAATTGTTGCCATAGTCTGTTTAGGTAGCATTTGGGAATTGAACCCAGGGCTTCATGCAGGCTAGACAAGCCCTCTACAATGGAGCTACATGCCCAGCCCACAGGCTCAATCGTCAGTGGACACAAAACTTTGGTCAGTCCATGTAAACTATAGCCAGTCCATGAGTATTGGAAGAAAATAAAGTTATTTCATCATCAGTTTGAATCGTATGCATGACACTCAAACAACAGTCCTTAAAGTTTGATAGTCTTTTCTTCCCAGGATAGTTTTAGATCTGTGCTTTCACATAAGACACTTGAATACAACATTAATTAAGCAAGTATGATGATTTCACTAAGTAAGATAATTGGATTTTTTAAGAAGTTTCATCCACTAATAAAGACCAAGTGTAGCTCTAATGAATTCATTAAAGCAGATAATCCAACGCTTTATTATCATCAGTATCAGCATTCAGAATGACAAACAAGGCTGCAAATCAGCCACACAAAGCTCTGCAAATCGTGATGGCTTACAAGGAAGACATGACAGCAATGATGTTAATTTGGGTGAGCTTTTGTGGAGCACAGATCAGGGACCAAGAATGTTGATACATGACTTCTGATCTTACGGTAGGCCTACCCATCAGCTAGCTATGCTCTCTGCTTTAAAAGGGAAAGGTGAGACCCAGAGAGATAAAATAACTTGCTCAAGGTTCACACTGGGCTTTCTGCTCTGCCTTTACGCTCCTAGAAGTGCCTTAAAATAGGCATGTGTAGGGATAGGGGTAAAGTCCACAGTTAGTGCCTTGTGAGAAACCATAGCATATAGTTACGGTATCTGATTTCCTTTATAATCCTTCAGAATAGATAATTCTATTTCTACATATGCATATATATACACATCCATACTCATAGACATGCATATATGTACAGTATATATGCAAATAAAATGTTATTTTATCTATACAGAGTGAAAATATAGGACTAAATAACCATTCAGATGCAAACCAGGCATCCACACTCCAAAAATTGCTATAAATTGAGTATTACTAACCTGGACACCTGAAATGCTCTAAAATCTAAAAACGATTTCAGTACTAACATGATGCCACAGTGGAAATTTCTGTTTCACTTTTAAAAACTATTTAGCATGTTATATAAATTGCCTTCTGGTTATATGTTTAATATATATGAATTTTATTAGTTAATTAATTACAATGCTGGTCTGGTACAAGGCTTCACACCTGCTACATTCCCCAACTTACATGGTATGTTTAAAACATAATACATTTCATTGTTAGATTTGAGCATCTCCTATATGTGCCACTATGTGTCTGTAAATATCTCCAAGTCCAAACCACTTCTTGTCCCAGGCATTTCAGATAAAGGATATTCAACTTGTGCAAACACATTTTGACTATCAAAATTTGCAATAAGTAATTAGTTAACTGGCATTAAAAATGCAAAGCCAAGATCTAAGAATTTCTGTACATTTCAAAAAGAATGTATCTATATTACAGATCATCTTCCAGGAGGTCAATTTCAATTCATACCAAACATCTCCACTAAAAGCTGATATTAAACTTTATGAATTACAGCCACTAACATTATTGCATATGCAAGTATGATACCCCTTCACCTCTGCACAATTCTGCTGACAGTGATGTATATTCAGAGCTCAGCTGTGAAGTAAGAGGAAGTGATAATAAAGGCCTGTCGGGGACCATCAGAGTGGCACAGTGGTCATATGCTAGAGCTTGCTCTATTATTCATGGAAGCTCCCATATCTTTAATCTGATCTGTTCCCCATACACAGTACGGATAAGCAGCAGTAAATAGAATCGAGGATCTAAGAAGCAAGTGCACTGAGCGAGCATTCAGCAGCAATAGCTGACATTCTGATAATAAAGAAGAAAAATTAAACTCTTGGTAAAGGAAGTTAAGAGCCTGGCTGTATAGGCAAAAAAGGCAAAAACTGGAATTCCAGCTCTGCTTGATGTGCTGTGTAACTCTGGGGAACTCTCTACCACCTCTGTACTTCCATTTACAACCAACTCAATCCTCAGAGAGATGCTTCCTGTCTCTTAAGACTGTGGGCAAATTACAGGAGAGCCGTGTGAAGTGCCTATCGCAGTGAGAGACAATGAGAAACCACTCAGATCCACACTGGAAAACCACAGCAGACACTCACAGGAGGGAGCAGCTGTTTGTCTTCCGTGTTCCAGAATTCAGAGCATGGATGGACAGTATTGCCAGCTTCTGGTCTTAGGAAATTGTCATTTGTGCTCTGTGTGACTTTTATCTTCACTGAGCTTGACAGCGTTAGGCTAGCCCACGTGTTGTCAAAGAAGTTGCTAAGTGGATCTACCCCCAGAATGGTGGTAGAAAAACTTATTCCTTTCTCTGTCTAACTTAAAAATGTAGGTACATAGGATGGAAACAGACACACAGAATACTCCGTTATCAATAAAGCGTCAAAGATTATGCACGAAGATTCCAAGTTTGATCCCACTTTGAGCTACATTGCAAGTTCAGCTACATTAGTAAGACTCTGCTCTGCCCCCAGAATAATTCATTAACTAATGAATTAAAATTTCAGTGGGAGGAGTCTTAAAAGCTTCCTGTGGAAGATAATTTAAAAAGTGGAGAAATATTAGTCTAAAGTCTGTCTTTATAAGAGCAATGTCAAAAACACAAAAGAAGGTTAATATAATCTCCCACCTTGCTTAAGAAAGTAAGGAATGCTTTATATATTCCCAAGAGATGTCTATTTAGCAGAGTTAAAGATTTGAAAGACACACAGTTTCAATATAGAAGCTGGAGCTGTCACTCAGGAAGGTTTCTGTGAGCCAAGATTGTGTTATATTTTCCCAACTGCATAAAGAACAATATGACCTAAATCATGTCTAAATATTAATAGGAATTCTCATTTCTAAAACAACTCAGAAACAGAATAGAGTATGTGTGTCCACTATGACCAAACTAGGGCTCTGCGGCTATCTCAACTTTGATAAATGAGAGATCACCTTGGACTATAGTTCGTTTTTAATTGCCTCTTCCAACTAACTTAACTGAGCCACTGACTGCCTTAGAGTATTTACAAAGTAAAGCCTCACTGGTGCTAAACCAAACAGACTGTACATTTCAAAGCGAGTACTCAACTTTTTGGAATTGTTTTACCAAAAAACAAAGCCATGCTCTTACACATGGGATTTCTGGAAATGGATGGAACAGTTTTAAGGAGTACCTCACTCACTGCAATTTTTAACCTAACTCCCTCCCCATCTTAGTTATGAGAGCTACCCAAACAACAGGCCATGATATAAGACCACTATACTGCTAAAACTACCAAGGCCATAGCCACTTACCTTTAACTTTGGGCAAAGTTGTGTGCTTGTTCAGGCAGCTATCCAAACCCTGAGTAAGCACCTAACACACCCTGTATTCTCATGCTCTCCCCTCAGAATCCTCTGCGAGGGGTTTCGGAGCCACGTTAAAGAGTAGAACTAACAATCCCTAGAGGTCCAACAGAGTGGTTTGGTGCATAAAGGAGCATTCCACCAAGCCTAGCAGCCTGAGTTAGAGTTCCAGAACATGAGAAACAACTCCTGCAAGTGATTCTCTGATCTCTATACAAGTGCAGTGGCACCCATGGATACACTCGTGTATGCATATGCACATATGCATGTGCACATGTACACATGCACACAGGTGCACATGCATACACACATGTACATATACACAGGCACACACAAGTGCACTCACCTACATACATGCAGTACACACATGTACACATACACACATGTACACATATGTACACACATGCACACAGGCGAAAACACGCTATTTAAAACACGTCTAGAGGCAAAAATTCTTCTGTGTTGTTACCATTAAATTTTTGGAATTATTTTAACATAAAATATTCTGATATCAATTTTATCCACTACAAAATAAATATGTTTTGATATCAAGATCATTTTTAGGAAATTGCATTTAGCATAGAAAAGAAGCCATAATTTCACTTACATACGGGCACTGACAGTATGATGTATAAAATAAATATTTTAACTGATGATGCACATAAACACAGAATCTGGAAATATGCTAACTACTGCTTATGCTTTCTCAAACCCTGAAAGATAAGTGAGCGAAATCCTCACTTAGAAACACATATGTTGTTTCGGGCTTTTCCATACAGAATGATAGGACAATGATGGAAAGAAAAGATAATAAATTAACCAAAATTTAGTACATAGATTATTTCAGAGGTGGTAGATCCATAGTGTCTGGTCATCATTTGAAAATATCCCAGCCAAATATCACACACTATTACAGTAACAATTAGTACTAATAGTACACTGATGTAGTTACAACTATCATTGTTCTAGTCCAGAGAACTACAAAATATATTCTAAATAATACAAAGAGGCACAGGAAAAAAAAAAATAAGAAAACTTGAAAACAAATACTAGCAAGATTTATTTAAAGAAAAATGCAGTGTCAAAATTTCAAGATATAAAAATACACACTCTGCACAAAATATAATGTGAATTTTGTTCATCAGAATTTAAAAGTAGAAAAAAATAATAAAATATAATATTTGCCTATTTAGCTTGTTTCCATAGGAAAGTGAAAGAAACTGGATGTTCAGGTAGGCGATGTACATGTTTCCACCCAGGCTTTCTGGTTACCTTTGTTTAAGATTGACCCACGATGTTTTCAAGTACTCTGTGGTTTCTTCCACATTCCTTGTGTCATCATTACTGTATTCTTCCAGAAGTTTCTGCAGGACATTATCAAACGCCATGATGACACCATCGCCAGACCCCAGTTCTTGAAGCAATAGCTAAGGTATAAGTTGAGGCACAGTTAGAACTGATCACTCAGTAACTAGTACTACCCA
>JADRCH010000061.1:4609613-4737239 GCA_019843965.1 Rhynchomys soricoides
GGTCACTCAGTAACTAGTACTACCTACCCATGGTCACTCAGTAACTAATACTACCTACCTATGGTCACTCAGTAACTAGTACTACCACCCATGGTCACTCAGTAACTAGTTCTACACAACCCTCATATTCCTGGAAAGTATTAGCACATTGTAGACACAGAAATCATGAGAAGAAAGAATAGGACAAACTCTCAAGCTTAAGGCAAAACAATCGAAGCAAAGTAATTCTAGAAGTAACAAAAAAAAAAAAAAACAAAAAACAAAAAAAACAAGAGGATTTCCACCATGGTAGTCTGGAGTTCCAGGCAGTTTCGGGTGATAGACGCTCTCTTCTGACCTCTCTAGCCACCTGCACTTATGCACACATGTTCACCCTCCCGGACACATACACACATACTTAAAAAAAATAATAATAAAAATGCACGTTTAAAACAGAAAGTGCCTGAGGAATCATGTGCCTAGTGGGTGAGTAAAATATTTTTTTTGTTGTTGTTGTTTTGTTTTTCGAGACAGGGTTTCTCTGTGTGGCCTTGGCTGTCCTGGAACTCACTCTGTAGACCAGGCTGGTCTTGAACTCAAGAGTAAAATCTTACCCACTGAGATAACTGGCCTCCTCAAACCCTCAAGTCCCTGGAATGCCCTTGTCATTCTTTTTGCTGTATATCTAATTCTCACAGACCATGAACCATATTGACATAAACTTCTGTAGATGTGTGGAGACACATCAAAGATTACTACCATGGTGGAAACCCTCTGCCCTTTCAAGCTGGATCAGGCTGGGTGTTTACGAAGATAACAGTTGGAATGGATCAGGCAGCCAATCAGGATTTCTTCAGCTTTTGCCTAAACATCTACACAGGTGCTCAGTGTATCAAAGGCTCAATCCCCTTCACAGTTTTTCAACCTTTGGGGGCAGGGGGTTGTCTTTCAATCAATCAAAAGGACAGCTGATGTCATTTGTGTCTGTAACATTTTTATAGCAATTGTAAAAGAAAAATCCACCTTAAGGCTTCAGAAGGAACATACACCTTGTTCGTTAGAGAATCAGTGTCTAGTACTTGTGAAAGACTGCTCCCAAACCTTTCCACTCCATGGATACCAAATTCATGCACATCCCTTGGAGAAAATGGCACAGTGTTTGCACAATAAGACATGCACACCTTCCAGTACACTTTAAATCTACTGTGGGCTACTTGCATTGCTTAAAACAGTGGTTGTCAACCTGTGGGTCGAGACTCTTTGGAATCAAACCACCCTCTCACAGGGGTCACATTTCAAATATCCTGTATATCAGGTATTTACACTTCAATTCATAACAGTAGCAAAATTTCAGTTAGGAAGTAGCAATGAAAATAACTTTACGGTTGGGGGTCACCACACCATGAGGAGCTTGGTGAAAGAATCACAGCATGAGGAAGGTTGAGAAGCACTGGCTTAAAATGACATCAGTGCTTCATACTTAGCTGTCCTATCGGTGTAGTCACAGGATAGTAACAAGTTAACAAAAAAATCCATATGTGTTCATTTAAAAATCTGCAGATGTGGACACTACAGATGAGAAGCCAACTGCATTCTGGGTATGAGGATGGAAACACTTTTGAACATTTTTAATTAAACTCCTCTAGTCATGTGCACAAAAGCTTTGCTCTTACTTTGGGGCAATTCGCAAGAATGATAAACGCATAGGACAATTCAGAAACTAATAGATTTGGCCAGATAGATTTTAAATGATACCCATGAGAAGTCCTCGTGTGCAGAGACTTAAGGCATTATTTGCATCATTTTCAATTTTCTTCCCACATTTTTCTACATTACTATATTCTTCCTAAACATACATATCTTTATCTCCGGCAATCAGAAGGGCAAATACCAAGTGTAACCACACAGCCAACACAAGAAATTTTCTATGACTGTAGAAGGAATTTTTAAATAACATACTTTAAACTGTTAAGTCTTCAATAAGCTCAACACTACAATGAAATCGGTCATGAAAGCTGTTGCTACTGATAAACACAGAATTAGAGAAATGACACTGAGGTAT
Organism: Rhynchomys soricoides; assembly: GCA_019843965.1. NCBI lineage: Eukaryota > Metazoa > Chordata > Mammalia > Rodentia > Muridae > Rhynchomys > Rhynchomys soricoides. The sequence goes on from JADRCH010000061.1 coordinate 4,611,655, forward strand.
GACCTGGCTTGCACACTACAGAAGTACTCAAATGGAAGTCTCAAGAGATTCTGTACATTAAAATAATCTCCTGAGATAGCAAAAGGGTCAACGAATGAGGTTTCTTTTGTAGATGCTAACTATGGCTCCACTCACAAGTGCAGGATCCTGTTCATTATGTCTTTAGACATCTTCTGAAAATAACAAAAACCCTGTGATTAAATCCCTACATGTGATTAAATTTCCACATGTATGTCTAAGAATTTGGGAGAACATGAAAGCCTGTAATTATAGTTAACAATATAAAACAAGTAAATCCACCAAACGACTGTACCAAAAACTAGCTAATGTGTCTTACCTGATTATCAGAAACTTGTTTGCTAAGTGGGTCCCGGCGGGCCTGCTGAAGCATGTAGAAGCGAGCCTCGTATTTTCTCATGAGCTCTTCGGTCTCTTCCCTGTGGTCATCCCACTGCAGGCTGTCCACAACCATGTCCTCCAGCTGCTGCCGCCGCAGCTCCACACCATGCTGAGTACTCTCCCACTGGGTCTTCAGCTTTTCCACTGGGGAGTGGGATTAAAGAGAAACCCTTTAAAGTGACTCCCAGTAAGGAAAAGACCTAGTCCTAAATGTGTCATAAATAGATCTAGAAAGGTGGAAGATTATAAACATGTCTTAAAGGAGGTCTATGAGCACCTGCCAGAATATTATATACATAGTATAATGTGCTATTGTATACTATATATTAGTAATGTTATATAACTATATACAGGAGTTGGAGAGATGGCTGAGAACATATGTACATATGTGTAAAATATATCACACATCACACAATTATATAAATACAGGCATATGTAGATAGGATTTTTTAAAAGGTTTATTTATTTTATATATGTGAGTATACTGGTGCTGTCTTCAGACACACCCGAAGAGGGCATCGGATCCCATTATAGATGGTTGTGAGCTACCATGTGGTTGCTGGGAATCAGACTTAAGACCTCTAGAAGAGCAGTCAGTGCTCTTAACCACTAAGCCATCTCTCCAGTCCCGCAGATATGGTTTTATAAACCATGCTGGTCCCTACTTGAGATTCTATTGGCTCAGCTTCCTGAGTGCTGAGATTATCAGCCTGTTCCACCATACCCAGCTCATCAACTTTTCTTCCTTCAGTGCTGGGCTCAAACACATTTCACACACCCAGTAACCACTTTACCACTGAGCTACATACCTGGCTCTTCTAAATTGCTGTAGTTGTGTAAGTCAGTCTTTCCTATGTTCCTTAGACTAGCCTTGAACTTGCTACTCCCCTGCTGTGGTGTCCCAAATTTACATCCAGGAGTGGGCTGCCTCGCCAAGTATATTTCTAAAACTATTCCTGAACAGGGAAAACTTGGATACAGTGTATGTTAAATACACCAGCCATCTAATAACAATAACATCTACTAAATTGATATTAAAAATAAGACAATTCCCTAGTTTCCGCAGTCCCAGACCCTGGTTTGACCATGACACCTAATGGCAGTCTAGGAGAGGACTTTAACAAAAAGCTGCAGTCTCCTTCTGCCTAACACTGACAGTCCCTCAAAAAAGAGCACTTTTTTCATTTGCTCTAGTCTAGCCTGAGGTCTCTCTGACAGGCAATATTTTACACGTTCAAGTTCAACAGAAATACTGAGCATGAAGAAATTGCAAGTTCTGCATACCTTTGAGTTCACAGTCATAAAACTTCATGCTGGCTCGTTACAGCTCCCCACGCCTGTACTATTGCTTCTTTCTCTCATTCCTGCTTTCTCTGTCTCTGTATTTTATCCTTACCTTCTCTCTTTTCCCTCCCCAACACCTCCCCTTCCTTTTATTTTTAAATCATGGATCTAAAAAAAGAGAGAGACCTATCAAAACTTAAACTTTGTTCCATTACCACAAGGAAAGCTCACAGCGGTGGGCTGATAAACCAGTAAATGATAGTTCTACATATCAGCCCATAAAGGGCAAACACAAGGCTCAGTGATGCTCTGGATGCTGAACAACCTCAAGGGTACAGAAGAACAAGCCCAAGAAGAACTTAGCTACAAGACAAAACTGCAGCCAGGAATCCGGAGTCACTGCTCCTGCAGAAGGCCCAGGTTCAGGCCCCAACACTGACGTGGAGGCTCACAGCCATCTGTTACTCCTGTCCTAGGAGATCTAATGCCCTAATCCATCTTCCATGGGCACCGGCGTACATGTGGTATACATATTTACATGCTACACAGACTTATATGCAGGCAAACACTCAGGCACATACAGTTTTTGAAAAGGTAACATTCTGGTAAAATTCTTAAGATTAGATATGGTTAATGTAAATCATGAAGCTATTGACTTAAGAGTTTTACAGAAGTCTAAGAGAGAGACTTACATATCACAAACTCCATTAAACTGTTCAGTGAGTTATAATTTTTTAAAAAATTGTCCATTGAGAGTCTCTGTTTTATGTTGTTTTAATAATGTAGTGAAAGATTTAACTCAAGGGAAGAAAAGACAAAACTATCACGATAATCTAATTCTCAGCTAAGTACTTATGGCCAATTTTACTACTGATACAGTTCATTGATTTGCACAAATACAAGATAAAGTATCAAGTGACAGCAAATTATCACTGGCTTATCATGAAAAATAGACAGATTATCCTATTCATTGTAAATGATGAACATGCTACTATAAGTGCCACAGGAGCTGGTAAGGGCTCTTTGCATGCAATGATGATGAAGATGAATTAGTTGGGGAGGGAGTGAGACAAGGAGAGGAAGAAAAGGAGGAGGAGACAGAGACCAGAGACAGAAATAAGTGGGGAGGGAGAGGGGGAGGGGGAGGGGAAGGAGGAGGAGGGGGCAGAGGGAGAAGGAGGGGAGAAGGGAGAGAGGGGGAGGGGAGGGAAGAAGGGAGGGAAGGAGGGAGGAAGGGAGTGAGAGAGAGAGAGAGACTGTGTGTGTGTGTGTGTGTGTGTGTGTGTGTGTGTGTGTGTGTTAGGGTTGTAGCTCAGCCAAGAAAGTGCTTTCCTAACATGCAAAGATCCTAAGCTCAACCAGCCACCTGTATAAGCTTGATATAGGGATGCCAGCCAGCAGCCCACTTGCTCAGGAAAAAAAGAAAATCTATTAAAATAAGTCCTGATAAGATGATCAGAGAGAAAAATGGAATGTGGCTGGAAATGGTTTGGTGCTGGGAACCGAGAAGATGTCCCACCAAGAGAAGGAGGAGAGATGATTCCAGAGTGTTCCATCACAAAAGAACCATAGTCATTCAATTATTAAAATCAGGAAGATTGAAGGAAAGTGGCTGTTTGAGCAGAATTAAGTCAGTGCCATCCGTCATTCAAGATGCCCAGCTAATTGTCTCCTTCAGGACCACTTTGCTCCATTTCTTTTGAAAGCCAAGCCCATCTATTATGCCTATAGCTGAATGCCCTCCCTCGAGAAAAACTCGACTTTACTCGCCCAGTTTAAATTCTCACATGTCTTTAATTGAGTCCCTCACCGTCTGCCTAGTGGGAGGACCAGAGGCCAGAGAGATGAGTATTCACAGTCTGTGCATGGAAAGAAGATTAAAGTAGCTGAGAGATCTAGAGGGAACTTATGGGGAAGGAAGCTGTAGCAGGAACTAAAGATAGAAAGCGCAGTCCACTGGGGAACATATGTGGGTGGGAAGGACTCACACAGGGGGTGACACTTTAGCTGCTGTGTGATCTCACCCCAGGAGAAGACCAGAATTGGGGATGGGGGAGGAGGATGAATATGAGTGAAAATAATGGCTGGACTGTCAGGAGCTTCCATCAGGGTGCCAGGTCTGCAGGGGACAGGGGCTGAGGAGAAAGACTACAACAGCCACCAAGTACAGTTGCTGAGAATCCAGACTTGGCTCCGTGTGCGACACAGACATAGGATCCTCAGCTCCAACAGTAACTCCAAACAGGGGCACTGGTTTGTTAGTGTTTGATATGCTCAGTTTATTGGCTATTTAACTTTCTTTCTAACTGAGGCATCCCCACATGAGAGCCAATCACAAAGCATGTATGGAGTGAATCCTCACATAAGATTAGAAGAGATGCTGACAGCCAGTTCAGTGCCTAAGGCACAATGGCAGAATGGACTTATGTGACTCGAAGTTTGACTAGCTTTATTCCATTTGATGCCTGAAAAAAAATACCTAACATTGGCCAGGCATGGTGGCGCACGCCCTTAATCCCAGAACTCGGGAGGCAAAGGCAGGCGGATATCTGTAACTTCTGGGCCAACATGGTCTACAAAGCACGTTCCAGGACAGCCATGGCGCTGTTACACAGAGAAACTCTGTCTCAAAAGAAAAAAAAAAAAAAAAATGCTAACATAAGAGAAAAAAATTAAATATTTAAGAGTTCAGAAGGGAGGTACAGGTATGAGAGGCTGTCAAAAATTAAAGAAAAAGGAGAGAGAAGTATTTTCTTCTAGAAGAAGAGTACCAATTACCAAATAAGATTTATTTCTAGTAGAATAATCTCTGAAGACATGTTTGCAAGTGTTAAGGAAAGTGACTGATAATATTAAAATATATATATATATATTTTTTTTTTTTTTCCAAACTTACATTTTTCTGTGATTGCTGTTCTTACATCTGAACTGGAAGCTTTGTTTTTCAAATTTTGGGCCAAGGTAAATACAAAATCGAGCTGAGGATGGCGCTGTTCCAAATCAGCCTTTGTGATCTGCAAAGAGACAAGATCAAAGGGGACTGATGCATATGAGACAAGCCCCTAACTGTGTAGTGGCTGTGTTTTCTTCCTCTAAGGGGAAATGAAACATCATCGATGTAGCAGAGGAAAAGCATGTGATTCAGGGTCAGAGGCCTTGGGTTCAAATCTCAGGTCTTCCATAACCAGGAAAGAAATCTACCCCCTCCATGGCTCCCCCAGCTCAGTTACACCAAGTCTAAAGGAAATTAAATCAATGAATTCTCACTAAACATGCTCTGAAAACATTAGTAATAACTTATTACCGACTGACTCCTTGTGTACCTGTTCTATATCAGATCTGAACACATATGTGGATCCCCTAGAATAAAGGTTCTCAACCTGTGGTTTGCAACTCCTTTGGCAAGCCTCCATCTCCGAACATATTTACGTTACAATTTATAACAGTAGCAAAATTACAGTTATAAAGTAGCAACAAACATGATGGCATGGACGGAGCTGTATTAAAGGGCAGGTATGAGGAACTTTGAGAATCACCAGTATAGAAGATAAAACAACGGCATATTAGAAAAGCAATAATTATAGTAACTGCAAATGAATCAACTTAATAAACCACCCTGTTTTCACGGACTATGTGTCTTAGCTGATAAATACAGCGAGGGCTAAGAATTCCAGGAAGAGTCTATTCTAAATCTAGATAGAACCAATAAATACCAAGAAGATTAGAAAACACAATTCACAGTTGGTACAAACAGTGTGTGAAAAGATTTGTCCAGCCGGCTCCCTGTGGGCAAACTATTTCTCTAGACCTCAGTCACTCCTACAGGAATGAGTATTTCCAAATGAACAACTCCTACCTCAGTTCTAGATCCCAGAGCTTCCGTGAATGCTGCTGACTTTCTCTCCTCTGCACAACAGACTCAAAACTAAACCATTCAAATGATCATATTGGAAACTGCATCGTCTCAGCCCCACATGAAGGGCTCTTTTCCCAGACTTAAGCATCTCTTGCCTCCCAGCCATCCTCATCTTCTTCTACTAAAGCAAAGCAATGTAATCAGCAGTTCCCAGCCATGAATCGGAAACCAGAAAGAAATGACAGAACACACTTGCCAACTGCATACAGAGTCCTAAGTCCATGGGGCTGTACACAGCTTTGCATGCCCCTTCTCAAAGAACTAAGTTACCTTTTCCAAAGGAAAAAAAAGAAAGAAATCACTTCTTACACAAACGTTAGCTCTAAATTTTTAATAATCCCAAGCCCCTGCCTCCTGTCCCCTACAATAGAATGGTGCTTTTTTTTAAAGATTTATTTGTTTTATGTATATGAGTACACCATTGCTCTCTTCAGACACACCAGAAGAGGGCATCAGATCCCATTACAGATGGTTGTGAGCCACCATGTGGTTGCTGGGAATCGAACTCAGGACCTCTGGAAAAGCAGTCGGTGCTCTTAACCGCTGAGCCATCTCTCCAGCCTGAAAGGTACTTCACTTTATATCACTCATAATCCCTCTTCCTGCTCCCATGGCTACCGAAGCAGCCCCTCCTCAGCCTGTCTCCTCTAACATGTGGCTGACACTTCCCGGGGACATTTATTAGAAACTATTTTAATCCCAGCACTTGGGAGGCAGTGGCAGGCGGATTTCTGAGTTCGAGGCCAGCCTGGTCTACAGAGTGAGATCCAGGACAGCAGCCAGGGCTACACAGAGAAACCCTGTCTCAAAAAACCAAAAAAAAAAAAAGAAAAGAAGGAAAGAAAGAAAGAAAGAAAGAAAGAAAGAAAGAAAGAAAGAAAGAAAGAAAGAAAAGGAACTATTTTGTCAAGAAAACCATCTGCTTGAGGTACCCATCTCCTTGACCTCTTAAACACCGGGTCCCAGCCTTCCTAATGCTGCGACCCTTGAATACAGTTCCTCAGGTTGTGGTGACCTCCCCAACCATAAATTTATTTTTGTTGCTACTTCAAAACTGTAATTTAGCTATCATAATTTGAATTGTAACGTGTTGTTTTCCAGTGGTATTAGGCCCTAAAGGGTTGAGACCCACAGGTTGAGAACCACTGGTTTAGACACTCAAAGTTCTTGGGAACTGGGGATAAACCAGCACCCGCCATACCAGATTGCTATGATATACGCAGGGTGGCACACGTGAGAGTAAGAAAGCGTTCAACACACATTAAGCACTTAGTAGATGCTAGCAATAGCTATTGTTTTATTATGCATTTCTATCTAGAATACTCTTTTCAGTATTACTCTATAACAGATAAGCAATAGCCTAGAATATTCTAAGTAGGGAAAAAGAAATTTCCAAGTTGCTACTTGGTGGTCTCTATTCTATCGAGAGAAGAAAATATGTTTGTCATCAGAACACATTCGTTTCTAAGGTCAGAAATGAAATGAACTCATTATGAAATCTAAAATGAAAAACACAGGCTTAGAAATTATTCTATACTGCATTGGGCAGTAAATGAAAAAGTACCTTACAGTTATGCAGTGCCCAGCTTTACAGTATCAATGCTAGAGTTTTACACAGAGCCTTTAGTTCGATTTGATCAACCTGCACTTACAAAGGAAAGCTTGACTCTCCGCAGTTAACCCTGAGTGGCAGTCTGGCAGATAAGGAATATTGCAAAACTTGTTTACTCTAAATTTAGGATAAACAACGGACACCCAAGGAGGGGGTACTGCCCTGGCAAGCCTTTACATTCTGCACCTACTTTCATCCTGGAAACTGTCTTATTGATTTCTTTCACGTCCCCCACAGTGACAATGTTGGACTTCAGCATTTGGTCGATCAATACCAGCCAGTCAGCCAGTTCTGTGATGGTTTTATCCAAATCAGCAGGAACTGAGATCTCTGGGCCACGAAGAGGAGCGTCTGATGCAGATGATACTAGCACCACCTTTTGGACATTGGGATGAGCTGAAACAAGAGGTGTAGCAAATTGAAAAAAATCAACAGGATGCAATGGTTAAAATATGCAGTGAGAGCATGTGCATATGTGTATTTAAGTAAAATTTCATTTCTCTAAGAAGTTATTTTTATGTTGAAATGGCATGGATTGAAATAACCACATGTACTTTACAGCCATAGATCCAATACAACACAGTCTTCTCAAAATTCTATGCAATCAATAATGCAATACAATAAACATTAACACAATAAATAAAACAGTAAACAAAGAGCGCATGCATGCACACACACGCACGCACATACACCATGATAAAATTAGAAGTATTATTTCATTGAGTCTGGATACCTTAATTATAAAGCAAATTTATTCCTAATTTTTCTGTCCTTATTTAACTTTACAGAATATTTACATTTTATTTTATCACCCCATCTCTTTGCCTCTGTCTCCTTTCACACACTCTCTAAGACACAGGGTCTCAAAGTGTAGCCCTAGCTGGCCTGGAACTCCCGATGTAGACTGGGATGACCTCAAACTCACAGAGATCCACCTTTCTCTGCCTTCTGAGTTCTGGGACTAAAAGCCCACACCTGGACTGCATGTCTCATTCTTCGCTAACCATAATGTAAAGATCTATATAAGAAATTACACAAATAGTCACCGACTTTTACCACACCCTTTCCTTGAGCCACACATTGAGCCATGCATGTAGAACTCTCCTGAAATCCTTTACCGAAGGGCTTAAAAGGAAAATCTTTTTGTGTATAGCATTTTCCACATCTCCAGTCTCCAACTTAGCAGAGATTTCCCAAAGTAAAATCACTGGGTCAGACAACATTTTTAAATTCAGGTATTTAGTCTCCTTGCCAAATGGAATTCACATATCCAACAGCTAGCTGAACATCCTGCATCTCCATCCATTGGGCTCCATCTCAGTTCACACCTGCTTCCGTTATTGTAATGGGTGTATTACTAATAAAGGTGTTTTCATGCTTCTAAACCAAGTGTGGCATATTTAGTATCCATGAGTTTTGGTGTGTGTTTTGGTTTTTTTGTTTGGAATCTACTTTCTTATCAATTTGGACGAAAACAGAACACCTTGCCTCCAAGATGAAGGCAATGGTGCTATCTGGGCTGCTTTCCTCCTATTTTATTTTTGTGTATGTTCTCCCTTCCTCTTTCCCTCCTCCCTAAGCCCTTTTACTGTGTAATTACTTACATCTTAACAAACTTGAGGAAACCAAATTCGTTAATCTTTCTAAGAGGGGATGACCTCCTAGAGGTTTGTTTTATTTATTATGTTTATTTTATTTATTATTGTTTTGTTTATGACTGTTTATTGTTTTATTTATTATAGTTCTTACTTATTATTTGATTTATTCTTTATTTGATTTAGTATTTTTATTTTTATTTATTTATTTATTTGATTTGTCTGATTTTATTTACTCCTTTTGTCAGAGGAATCTGTCCTCTCCTTCGCAGAGGGCAGAAGGATCTCACATGCTCTCCCAAAGGTTTTAAAATAAATTCTTGTCTTCTCCAAAGATTTGATAAATGTCTTCTTTCTCTTTGTTTTGTACTTGATTTAGTTTTTATTTCTGTGACATATGTAAGTGTTTTTGTCTGGATATATATACTCACATCACATGCATGCATGATGCCCACTGGGGCCAGAAGAGGCCACAGGTCCCCAGGAAGATGGGTACGAGCTGCCATGTGTGTGCTGGGGATCAACCTTGGGTCTTCTGAAAAAGCAGCCGATAGTTTCAGGCACTCAGCCACCTCTCCAGTCTCTTGGTTTTGTTTTTGTTCTGTTTGTTTGTTTGTTTGGGTTTTTGTTGTTGTTGTTGTTTTAAGAGAAGTTGACAGTTGGTTTTAATATAAGATGTAGCTAAGACAAAAACTAAATCTACCTGGCACCTAGTATAAATTCAGTACAATTCTAATAAAAACCCACAGGTGTGCACGCAGCTTGGTAATATCACAGACACAAATTTCTAGTTGTCTGAAGAGATGGTTCTGCAGTTAAAAGCACATATTGCTCTTGCTGGGAACCTAAGTTCAGTTCCCAGCATCTATGTGGAATATTCACAATGGCCACCACTCCAACTCCAGTGGACCTGAACTCTTCAGGCACCTACACTCACGTACAAACACATGTAGACATGTAATCTCATAAGCTTTTAGATATTAATTTAAATTTTTACATTTAGGGTTTTTTTGTTTTGTTTTTAGCAAAATCATTATGTAGAAGGAAAGTCACACTGAAATTGGCTTCAGGTCTCACATCTGTTCTATGGATGGTTGTTTAAACAAACTGCAAACCTGACGTAAAGCGGCTTTGCTGTTGGTCTTTTATACATGTAAGGATGTGTGTAAAGTTTCCCTAGTCCTTTGTCATAATGAAATTATTATCTTTTAAAAAGGTAAACCTCTGCAGCTGTACTTAGTGAAGCAAGCCGTTTCTTACTGTCATGGAATTGAAGAGAGATAGATACATGCATACATGCATAGATAGATACATACATACATACATACATGATACATAAATAATATACATACATACACACATACATACATACATAGACATATGACAGATAGATAGACACATACATACATGATAAATAGATATATAACATATATACACAGCGAGATAAATGACAGATAGATAGATAGAAATCTATAGATAGAGATACATAGATACAAAATATCAAATCAAATGTTTTAGATATAATCAAGAAAGCCAATCAGACCACAGGAATTTCCAAGGCAAGGTACTGGCAAAAATAAGTAATACAGAACACACACCGGGTCCAAAACAAGCCTGCCATATCAAGAAGGAAATACACATTGTTTTTTAAGAAAAAGAAGAAGAAGAAGAAAACAAAGAAGAGAAGAAGAAGTGAAAAAAAGACAAGGTGAGCCCATGTAGGAAGCGGCGGGTGGGAAGCAGAGTTGAAGGAGAGGTGGGAGAGATGTGGAGGGCAGTGAACAGCAGTGAGAAAGTCCCAGCCTCCAGACTCGGCTGGCAAAGAGACATGGGCAGCTGGGGTTAGTCACAGCTGAAGACTATGGACGGAAAGCTGAACACAGTGGGTAGGAGAGTTAGCTAGGCAATAGTGACAGTGGCTATATGACTACTTGGGACAGAAATAGAAGGAACAAAAACAGGAATCATGAGAAAACACACAATGTCCTCCATAATTGAGGGAATAATATTTACTAGTGCATGGTCTCCTGGGAGATACAGCCTTCAAAACCCAATGATGACCAGGACCAAATTATACACAGTCGCCATGTGTTGTGCTGTCATTGCAGGTTCCAGCCGATGACTTGAAAAAGTGCATCTCTCCATTAAATTAACTTAATATTTTCCACCGAGCTCCTCTTCTTCCTTCAACAGGACCCATGGCCATCCAGGTACATCTTTGACCCAGAGAATGACAAACCTTTCCCCATGCTGAGCATCCAAACAGTCTGAATTCAGATTATGACCAGCAATTGTGTGATGTTTTTCAGTAATCTCTTCTAATAGGATGCTCACACTGTAAGTTTGTCTGTGTTGAGAAAAATAGCTAAAGAACAAATGCTTTCTTACCAGAAATCCTCGTCTGTGGGGCAGAGCAGGGGTCCTGGGTGCGTGTCTTTAGTAGGCTAGGCACTTCTCTGCATACCTGTAGCATCAAGCCAAACACACAGAGAAAATAAAGATGATTGTACCTTTGAAAGATAGCCACTCTTCTAAATGACAGTTCAGTCAAATTTCTTTCAGTTCCCACCTTAGCTTGCATCTCCACCTTCACTATCCACTGTAATCTGACTAGAGACCATACCTCCCAACATTAAGCGCAAGAACGCCAACCAGTCCTCATGTGTGACTCATTTGCACCACTGAAGCTGCCCACTCCCCTCACAACTCAAATCCTGTAAATACCCTGTGAGTCTGACCTTCTTCCTTCCTCTCTACGTTTCCTACATCATCGTCAACTGCCATCACTGTGCAGGATAAACCTTTGACCTTTCTTACTCTTCATTTCTTATACGGAGTTTTCAGAGGCTAAAGAACTACCCCAGTAATGTATCTCCCATTCAGCTTTCTGTCAAGTAGATATTCAGATACATCCAAACCTCAATTCATGATTTCTATCTTACTGGAAACTGCCTCTTGCAAGCTTCTCTCAAAACTCTGATTGTTTCATACACTGACTCCATCCTTCCCTGCAGTATAGCTATGGGGTCTTTCTAACACAAATCTGTTTATAAACAACCAACAGCTGTCCATTCCCCTCAAAGTAGTGAATTCTTCTCAACATGGAGCCCAAATTCCATAGAGCACCACCCCTGGTCAACGCACCAGGATCTGGTCTCTGCAGGCATCTCTCAGGTGACTGTTTCATGTATACATCTATTGTAGAACACAGAATCATTTCATTGTGTGTCCTCTAGAACTTTCCACTTGCTGCATTTCCCCTGTACAAAGCCTGTCCCTTCATTCCTCACCTAAGTGGTACTTACTTATCTTTTATAACTTAGCCTAAATAAGATCTCCTCCCACAGACCTTCCTTGGTTACTCTAAAGTATGCTAAGTGTCCCCTGAATGTTTCTCACTTCCAATTTTTAATTGTTGGTCTCTTTGTCTTAACCATGACAACCCCGCTGGGTGATAAGAAATATCATTTTCTCTATATTCCTCATTCTTAAAATGGTGCCTTTGTATGAACCAGGGATGGAGTGAAAGCCTATTAAGTATATAAAAGAATTAAATGAATAAAATATTCCAGAGTAGCAGTTCCTAACATGTGTAAGATTCCCCCCACAAAAAGCATTGCTTTGTCTAAGATGTCATAATTACCCAAAGAGGACAATACTAAAATCTATGTTAATTTAATTCCTGCAGTAATAGAAGTTTCAGTGTTGCCTATTATGGTGCTCCCCAACTGACCACAATACCCTTTCATCTATAATACCAACCCAAATCCTCTGTGTTCAATAAAAATATATGCTCTGGATGAATACATACAAATGGATTTGGCAAGTGACATGGGAGCCAATACATCCAGAGTGGAGAGCAGAAGAGAGAGCACCAGATAAACTCAGAGATAGCAGCAAGGCAGTCTGTGAGAGGCCTTATAAATCACAGGAAGGACAACTGGCTTTTACTCTCAGTAAGATAGAAAATCATTAGTGGACATTGTTCAGAGAGTTACTGGATCTCACTTTCATCTTAACAGAGCTTTGGCTGCTGTGCTGTGACATTGAGAAAGGGTGGCAGAAGAGACCAGGGAGGAGAGCTTTCCCAGAGATGATTGTGGCTTAGGACAAGCAATACAAAGTAGTGAAATGAAGTCCAATTTATGCTATTATCTTTCTAACATAAAGAAGACTGAAATAATTGTGCAGAAACATTCATGGACAATCAATATCTGCACAACTAAAATTTGCCCTCGTCTGCCTTATCATATGTAGCTGTCCGCCTATGCTTCAAACCATCCGTCAAGTACACGGAAGAAGCCAATGACAGGGACTTCAAAGAATTGGGGCAGGGGGTGTATGTGTCTGTCTCGGAATGTGTGTCTGGATGTGGGTGTCTGGGTGTTTAAGAAATGAAAGAAATGTCTCTTTATTGAGTTATAATTCACATATATCATTTATGTGCCATTTTAATGATTCAGGACTTCTGATTTAGGCAATAATAGTGCCATACATGCCATTAACTGAGGAATGAGATATGCATTAAGGCCCAAAGGAAAGGTAGAACTCAGGAGTCCAATTTTGTAAGTTTTGAGACGTCTATTAGCTGCCCACGCAGAGATATTGAACATCCAAGTGTAGAGTACATGGAAAGGTCTAGGCCAGAGATGCAGATAACAAGTGACCACCCAGACAACAATTCACAGTCATGGAGGCTGGATCTAGAAAGCGCACACAGATTGTTAGATACAGCATACTACCACTCATTTTCACAGCTTGTCCTCCTCATCTTGCTTCTTCCTCTCTTCCTCTTAAGATCTCACTATGTAGCCCAGGCTGGCTTGAGGAAGGAGACTCTCCACCTAGTCTCCTAAATGTCAAACTGTCAGAGCTATAGCTGTACGCCAAGGCATTCGCCAGGACGGAAAAGAGACTCAAGTGACCGACAGTTCAGGGCGGGACACACCCACCCACATCTCAAATAGACTCCCTACATCAACCCAGAGGATAACCAGACAAAATAAAAAGAATCCGATGGTTCTATCGACCTTTAACCAGATCCACTGGGAAACAAGGTAATCATATAAGAAAAATTACTCCCATCTTAGTTTAAGTTTTTCAGATGTTATTAAATTACACTGGATTCTAATAATAAAAACATACTAGAGGAATAAAAAAATCACTGAAAATAAACAGACGTGGGAAAGTCTTGTTCAACATCAGGAAGCCATTTTAAGGTCTTCATTTTCAGACTATAATTACTGGCATTTTACTGCCAAATTCCAATATACAATCATGTGACATGTTTGAAATATACACATCCCCTAGAACAAAGAATCTCATGTGAAATAAAAAATGTTCTTTGAGAATACATGTGATAGTGGACAAAAATATATATTATGAAAATAAAAACATATATATATATAAGTGTAAAGCATTGAAGAAACACACATATGTCAGACCTGTATCTGCATACTTAGAGCAATAGCAAGAGAACAATTCTTTAATCAAGGAATCAGTAAGCAGGGGTCAGCAAGATGGCTCATCTGGTAAGAATTCTTGCACTAAGCTTTAAAACCTGAGTTCAACCCCTAGAACCCATGTGGGAGCAAAGAACCAATTCCCAAAAGTTGTTCCCTTACGTGTAGAACATTCTCTGTGTCTCTCTCTGTCTCTCTGTCTCTGTCTCTCTCTCTCTCTCTCACACACACACACACACACACACACACACACACACACACAGAGAGCAAGTATAATTCTAAAAGTTAACAGACACAAGGAACACGTTACAGGATTCCCACATGCGCACCTTGGTCCACATTGTGTTTACATTCCTCAAACCTTCTGAAAGTTTATCTTTTTCACGCAAACTCAGATTTTTGTCTGAAAGCATTTCCAGTTCCGCTCTGTTCAGCCACTTAATGTGTTCAGCTTGAACTTCCATCTCTTGGGCTAAGTCCTGAAAGCATCATCAAAAAAACAGCCATGGTTTGAAAGTTGTTCTGAGGGAGACTTACGAAGTATACTATATACAGTACATTCTCTTGGGGAGATATCCTTACAAATTTGGGACTGGAGCTTCTTAAACGGAAAGCCAGCTTACCAAAATTGTTAACACACTCTCACTGATGGGGCATGAGCATACACTCATGGGCATGCTTCTGAATATACATGCGCAAACACACATTCTTTTTTATTACTTCTAATCAAGTATATATATATATTGGTAGGATGGATATACACTTGAGTTCACAGTCTAAAGAGGGCATCAGATTCCTTGGCGCTGTAGCTACCGGTGGTTGCAAGCTGCCTGCCTGGCATGAGTGCTGCGAACTGAACTCAGGACCTCTGAAAGAGAAGTTAGTGCTCTGACCTGCTGGGCCATCACTCTAGGATCAACGCCCCCTTCATCAGGATCAAAGTCTATTTTCCTCGTCAAAGTTCATCCTGATCACCATATATTTCTCCATCTTACTATGCTGTCCTCTGTCAATCTTGCAAAGACTTTACAAACAGGACATTGGAAGAAAATTCTTGATTCTTTACATAACCAAGGAATATTCTCATAGTTCAAGGGAAAAAAATTCATGAACAATTGCCACATATTTCCCATCATTACTAAAAGTTAATTTCTCAAAATACTTTGACCATATGTCTCTATGGCAAAACCACTTCTCAAATTAGTTAAATACCTTTTTGAGCATAGTTTTATATGTATGTGCATAAATATTTTTTATCGTATTCAAATACAATTTTTATGTTATTATTTGAAATGTGTGTGTGTGTGTGTGTGTGTGTGTATGTGTGTGTACATGTGTGACACACGTGGAGGTCAGAGGACAAGTTTTGGGAGTCAGTTCTCTCCTTCCACCTTACTTAAGTGGGGTTTCTCTTGTACTGAGAACCCAGGCTAGCTGGCCCTTGTGAATCTGAGTAATTCTCCTGTCTCTACCTAGCAACTGTCTGCAGGAATGCTGGTAATCCAAGGGCATACCATATCTAGATTTTTAACACTAGTTGGGGAATTATACCAGGTTATCAGACAACCACAGTGATGAGCCATCTTGCCACGCCCACGATTCTTATAGAAACCAGAATCTGTTCAGTGTTCTACTATTAATGTTTCAATTCTTAATACAGACTAGAAATGCCATGGATCTGAACAATCACAGAGCTTTGGTATTTAGATATCTATATATCTTTACATATTTTTATGGATTGTGTATCTGTGTACATGTGTGTATGCATGTGTGCAGATAAACAATTATTACAAATTCCTGTCAGCTACAAATCAACAACAAAAATCTCTGGTTGCTGAACTGTCACAATAAGCCTGCTTCAAGCTGCAATAATTTAATTACACAACATCCAGGATTTTCTTGAAAAAGTCACCATGATAAATAATAATCAGCAATTTACTTCCAAATCTAAAGGTTAAAAACTATACTTCATGGCTGCATTGTGTTCTAAGTCACTTTAAGATAGTCTATATCTTTTAACCAAATATCAAGGTCAGAGTTACTAATCTTGTTTGATCTCCACATGACAAAATAATGAAAAATAATGAAAAAAGAAAAACCCAATTCTTTCAAATTTACCACACTTCTCATAAAGGACAAAGCTGTGCTTCCCTCTCAACTTCAGTCAAAACTATCTTATTCCCACAGTGTATTGATCCTGCATTAGAAGTCTCTGGAAATCTACAGACAAACTCCTTACAGTTAATTCCCGTGGGTTTTCTTCTGGGTCAGGGGTTGATCTCTTCTGCACAGCATTCTCCACTTTTGTTAACCAGCAGACGACCTCATCGAGCCGGCTCCTGTACCCCAGCACCTGCTTACTTTCTCCTTTTAGCCTACAAGAACACAGTATGGAAAATATTGACAGAAATTACTAAGCAAAACAGTATGTATTTGCTTTGGAAATCCTGATCCCATAGCCCCAATAGAAATAATTTCTAATAATTATATTAAATGTGTATTTTTAAATTAACATTAACGGCCATGTATACAGACTACCATACTAAAGATTACATAGGAGACTAAAGGGATTTTTTTCCTTAATTAAATTCAGACACACTGAAAAGTTATCTTCTCATCATAAAAATTAAATGGCAAGTTAATATGAAAATATTTGTTAGCTATTACTATATAATACAGTATTAGTTAAGGGAAAGTGAACATGTCCTTGTGTAAAATAAGGAAAAATGAATAATTATCCGAGTTCACCATGGAGACAGAAAGACATCGGTTTTTTATTTTATTCACAAGGTAGCAGTATTTGCCCATTCTACCCATATGACAGCAAATATGGGAGTGAGGAACGTACTAAGAATTGAAATCTTCTACAAGTATTTGATTAGTTCATTAAAATAAATATAACATACATAAATATAACATATGCATAGGGGTCACATTACATAAGGAAGATGAAGAAAAAAATCCAGCCAAGGTCTAAAGGGTGCAGCTGAGACCACGAGATGAGTCTGACAGCGCAATTCCCCAGTTAGATTTGTTTAATGGTGTAAGAGTAACACCTAGGGCTACCAGCCATCTGTTAGATGATGAAGTATTATCAGAACCCAGATGACAAATAAGAGTGTAGATTTTTTTTTAAAAAGTGTTTGAAAGCTGTTAAGAGCTTAAGGAATCATTACTTAACTAGACGTTGATTGAAAACTGAGTGTGAGACTTTAATAAATTACACTGTGCCATCCCTATTGGGAATTAATGGCTTCATGCTACCTCTTATTCTTTAACCATAAAAAGCATATACAAGCCGGGCAGTGGTGGCGCACACCTTTAATCCCAGCACTTGGGAGGCAGAGGCAGGCGGATTTCTGAGTTCGAGGCCAGCCTGGTCTACAGAGTGAGTTCCAGGACAGCCAGGGCTACACAGAGAAACCCTGTCTCGAAAAACCAAAAGAAAAAAAAAAAAAAAAAACATATACAATACATGCAACACAAATGCAAGTAATATATATTATGTCAATGGCTATATATAATATTACATGTTGATATTAAATAATGACAGCCATAATGGAAAGGTATAATACTTAATTTTTTAAACCTAATGAAAATTGTTTAAAACATAACTTATTTAACAAAGGAAAGAAAATGCACTTCAAGATTTAAAAAAATGAGACCATAATGATGGTGGTTGAATTGTAATAAAACATGTAAAAACAATTTAAGTAAGAACTTCACAAACACCCAAAATGCTTCTATAGTTCTTTTGTTTCAGAAATACTGAAAATTAAATTGCCAGTGTTTCATAATTAATACTTTCACAGTCTAAAGCTAGAATAGAAAAGAAACTAATATGATCAAGTATTTTCCATCTGCAAACCAGCTAATATAACGTGCACTTTGTCATCCCTACGAGTAGAAACAAACTCTAAAGTCCTGGCCAAACACTGGATAAGAATGGCTTATTAAGGAATAACACCATACACTGTAAATGTGCAAATATTAACCTGCAGGCACTCAATACAAAAACGAAACAGTATGGTAATTCTCAATGACTCTGAACCTCTTGGGGTTCCAAGGTGGCCCCAATTCAAATAGGTTAGAGAACAGAAGTGAAGTTCACTATGAATGTCTAAAAACCAATATTGTTTTAGTGAAACTACAAGAAACTGAGAAAGAGACTCATTACCCCATTCACTTCCAAAAGCTTGAGTGACGTCTGTGTAGGTTGGGGGAGGAATGGCATCCACGGGCCACAGAACCCGCTTGAAAATCGAGGGCTGTTTCTTCAGCTGCTGTTAACGTCTTGCTTGTTTTTTAAGAAAACCTAACTGACCATTTATTATTATAGTATTGTATAATTAATATTATTATTAATATTAATTATTAATCAATTGATGTTTTATTATGAAATGTGCAGTTTTATATGTTATATGTTATATATGAGTATAATAATTGATAATATTAGTAATGATAAAATTAATATTAATGTATTACTCTAACAATAATCTGATTATCACAGGAGAGGATGATCCATGGAAATCCATGAACACGGCATGTAAGTTCAGAAGCACCTCCCCTTGTGACATGAGTCCTTCTCTCTTATCTCCTCATCTGCCCATCTCTCACACAGCCATGGGTGTGGTACTCACAACTCCCAGTTCCACATCTTCTCTCAGGAAGGTTACCAGCTTGGTCTGCAATCACCCAGAGGCCCATGAGGCTACTGGGCAGTGGTGGAAATTTTACAAAACCTGATGGGAGTCTTCAGCACATGGGGTCTGTGACCTTGAAGGAGAATCTGACAGGGGAGCCTCAGTTACCCTTTCCTCTCCTGCTTCCTGGCCATGAAGCAGCCATCTTCTCTAGCAGGTACCCCAACCGTAATGTCCCAGAGCAAGGCCAAAGCAGGGGCCTAAACACTCACAGACCGACACCCGTACAACTGAGACCCAAAACAAAGTTCTCTTTTTATAAGCTAATCATCTTGATTATACATTATTGCCGCGGAAAGCTAGCTCACCCTAGAAAGAATGTATGGAAAAATTGCTATAAAATGCCTCAAAACTCAACTTCAGCACCCCCTTCCTTAGTACCAAATTCCACAGCCCATCTTTCCTGCCTCTGTGTCAACATCTTCAGGGCATATTTGCCTTGATCACGCTTTTTTCCTTTCAACTTCATCTTCTCAGTCTGAGCTCTTAGTGACACCTGAATGCCCAGTGCGAGAAAATATTGATAAAACTGATTAATTGATCATTAGCAGTACACAGCAATAACACGCTGGGAGAATAAGTCCAAGAGAAAGTATTATAAGAAATGGATATTTTAAATGCTCACCATAAAAAGTTAAGACATACACATTTTTCAGATAATGTCTCATTAAACCCTCAAGCAACTGTCTGACATTATAGCTTTCTTTTGTAGAAGGAAAACAGTGATCAGAAGTGCTGTGGTGGGTGACCAGCACGACCATCAACCCTACGGGTGTAAGAGCAGAACAATACCTTTGTGTGGCTAATAGTTCTCCACCAGGACGTTAGGCGCACTCAACAACATGGAAACTGTGCCTGGTACTGGAAACCCAGCCAGCCACCCAAGGTTAGTGAAGTCGGGAAACTTGGATGTGCACTACAACTGCCACTTACCTACACCAACATAATTCATAAGTACCGTCTAAATATTTAAACTTCTTCCACTAAATGTAATTCTGATCCCTCATCAAAGAAACCTCTCTTTGTAACAAGGAGCATGTCACATGGGTGCTGGAGATCTAAGCAAGGGTTTCCAAACTTGCATGGTAAGCACTTTATTGACTGAGCCACCACCCTGGCCCCAAAAAAATTTTTATACATTAGAAATCTGAACAGAAAAGTTTTCCAAGACAGCCTAAAAACTGTTGTAAGTAACGCAGACAGTGGAAGTGTTAAATGCCACTAATACTAATATCGCGGTATGAGATCAGCTTCTATGTATTTTACATGAAATCGTCACCCCTCTGCTCAAACATTCAGAACTGAATCATCACCTGGGCTGCAGATCCTTCACCCCAGCGACAAGAGTGCTCCAACGCTGGTTTAAACCTGCCAGCTCATCCTTCAGTAAGCTTGCATCCGAGGGGCGGAGTCTCTGCACAATGTCCTCTCCCTTTTGGTTTATATCGATCAGGCTGGGCTGGTGGTTACTGAGGCCCTCTTCCAGTTCCTAGGACAGATAATACATTAGGAATTCCTACCACTCAATCAAACTGTTCAGACACTTTCTGTGTACCCAAGTTGTTTGGCATCAACACCTTCAGAAACAAATTCCTGGGCGTGCAATTTATGTTCGTGGAAATGTCTTTTCAAAGAAGTTAAGTGCATTTCCAGGGTCATGTGGATGCACACACACAAATATTTGACATAATTTTTATGTCCAGCCATTTATTTTAAAAAAAATTCCTCAATCTGCATTTTACTGAGATGCTGCCTTGGTCTGCAAAAATTAAAGTCACAGATTAAGAGCTACTTCAAAGTTGAGTCTAAATACTTATCTGTAACTCAAATCACAAAAAAAAAAAACATAGTACCATGTTGACAGGGAGGGGGAGGCATTGTTTTCGACTCCCCATGAACTGTTTATAGAAAATACATGTTGAAAATGTAGTAAAACAAGAAATACTTTTGACAATGGAAGTCTGAGCCTCAGCTGGCTCCATTACTCTCTTTAGTGACCTACTGTGTTGGCGGACTGACTCTGCTGGGGTGCTACATAGTCTCAAGGCTGAGTCCTACAACAAGCTTGCCTTGTCCATAAAGAACAGTGTCTTTTCATGACAATAATAAATGATAAAAAAGAAAAGAAAAAGAAAAACCTAGGGTGCCTAAGTGTTAGGGACACAAAGCAGATGTGAATATGCATATACTTTTCCGTCTTTCATATAGTCTTAGATACCAATTTTTTTGTGTTTTACTATGAATATAAAATTTCCTGAAGAGAAATAAATCTTAAAATATTTAACAAAATAATTATCTCTCACATTAGCAACCTAAAGGTATCTTCTCTTTTTTTAAAATGTCTTTAAAATCTAGATTATAAATTATATGATGACCAATGTTTCTTAGAATTTAAAACTGGGAACTAGGTGTAGCAGAAGAAAGCACAGTGATAATAAAAATTACAAGAATAAAAGTACATGTAAAATAATCAATAGGAATAGTTCCAACTTCTGGGATACATCTCAGCAACCACGTCTGAACAAGCATCCAACCTTCCTGCACACCCCGCCGCTGGCTGGGATGAGCCTTACTCACCAGCTGGTGTGTCCTGGCTCTCTCCAGGTCCAGGCTGCCATCTGGAGCACAAGTGTCTACCAGCAGGTCTTCAGCTTCCGATAGCCACTGTGTGAGGTCATCAAGGTCATGGTGGAACTGCCTCCATTCCTCCACAGCCCTGGCGAAGGACCTGGAGCACAAGAAACAGACTCAGCAGAGCGTCAAGCTTCTCAGAGCTACCCAGAAGCAACCTCTCTTCCAAAATAATCCTAATAATAAATCAGTCAATCAAATCTCATTTAAACCAAACAGTTGAAATTGAGTGTGTTGTGTTAAAAAGGTTTTTCCTTTCTCGGACTTACGCAGCCACTTTTGATTCATTGTAGGCATGTTAATCCATCCAAATTTATACCCTTACCATTTAAGGATAGTGAAACATAAAACATGATTAATTACTCTATTCTCTTAGAAGTATGTGGTTTTACTGATGGAAGGCTTCATTTCAAGTTGAAACAAAGTAAAAACAAGCTAAAATAAAGGCCAAGAAAAGAATAACTGTTCTGGAACATTGAAGGGAAACATTACATACTGGATGCAGAAATTCACAAATTAAACATAAAAATACCGCATTTAGTTAAAAAGGAATGGTGTATTAAAGCATAATTAGCACAACTAAATTAATACATAATTTTAAATTATAACATTTTTGCTAACAATGAAGACAAGGAAAAGTTATAGGGGAAACATTGGTCATTTGTATAAGAACAATGAGGCAAATTAGACCTAGAGAGTGTTTAACTGTAGATACACAAAAAGTTGCTTAAGGATTCTTTGAAAAGTAGAGGTGCATGCACAGTGCTCATGGTACTGAAGCTGCAGTACAAAGGCTACTGAGCTGGGACCTAAACAGAGTACATACCCAAATCAAACTCTGACGGATCATTTCACAGAAATTTGAACACAAAAAAACTAAGATTGTTTCCAAAACATACATTATTATTTCCTTGCACACAGCAGATGTAAAGAATGGATATGCAAGTTTTGTTAACTGTATACAATTATAAAGGAAACTACTGTAAGATATAATTTCATAAAACTAAATTGGTTCTATGTCAAAGGGAACATGCCATTTTGAGTGACATCCAAAAGGCTGTAAATACTCACAAATAAACAAAATATATATATAAATAATATCTTCCAGGTAGAAAAACATTTTGAAACAATAAGTAGCAATCTCTTGGTTTAAATGATGAGCCATTACTAATACAAAGGACCTTCAAATCCCATTGAGAACATAGTAAACCTATCACTGAAACAATGAACCTATCACTGTAATATTGGTGAACTATTCCTGCCAATGCTAGCCAGAGTTCTAAAGGAAGAGCGAGTTTATAAATACCCGTGGCAGGGCACAGTAGCCAAGTTCATGTTATAATACAGAGAGAGTTTCAACATCTTGTTTTATTAATTGTCTTCCTGTAATAACCAAATGCTGTGATTTGAATGTGAAATGTCACCCACAGGCTCGTGTGTTAGAACACATGGTCACCAGCTGGTGGCGCTGTTTGAGATGGTTGGCGAACCTTTAGAAGACAGAGGGTCACTGGAAGAAGCACATAGCTTGGCGGAGGCTTTGAGGTGTTATTTTACCACACTTTCTGCTCTCTCTATACTTCTTGATTGCTGACGAAGTGTGACCAGCAAGCCTCCTTTTCCTGCGGCCATGTCTTGCCTGTCATGCAAACTGTATCTCCTGAAACCATAAGCCAAAACAACCCTTCCTTTTTGAGTTGCTTTGATCAGTACTTGTGTAGCTAGTACAGAAAGCAACTACCATGCCAGTTCTAACATACGTATATATACATATACACAGAAATGTACATAAGGATGTTCATTAGCTACAGGAAGAGACCATTTTACAAATTTACATAGCGACAAAGATCATTAAGGCCAATTTCTTCACTGATTGAACAGTCACATGAATTATAGAGCTAAAAAAATTTTAACCATATGATTCCTTGCTAGTGTATCTGAATATGTCCAATGTATGGCTCTGCAGTAAATTCTCCATTACATGGGATTTTTTGGGGGGGGAGGGAGGAGTCAGCCTATCCACATTGTATTTGCATTTCACTAAATTCACAGCTACTGGGAAAAAAAAAACACTCATTTTTCTTTACTCCTATTCATAGGCCGCTGTTCGAAGTCTAATAACAAAAAAAAAGCTCCAAAACATTCTATGAAGTAGAAGGTTATAGAGAAGAAAAAGACTAAAGAAAGGGTCTGTGGTTATATATGAATTCCAGTCACCTGAAGCTTCTGCAGCTCTCCATTCACGTTAATCATGGTGTGTAGGAGAAAGAAACATTAATAAAACCCTTTCTAATTAAAAAAAAGAGACTTATTTTAATGCTAAAAACTAAAGGTATCCCCATATTATTAAGATGTTATGTGCTTAATGGTTGTGTGCTTATGGACACATTGCTCTTTAAACAATGAAGGTCATCTCTATTATTCACATCATATTAGAAATATGTGGAATATGGTTTCTGTGATCCTAATGCACACATGGACTCTTTCAATCACCCATGAACTTGTACTTATGGGACTTAAGGGTAAATATTCACTTAATTCGCACATACCCTCTCCGGTCACTGTACATTCTGTTCACTCTGTCCCATTTTGCATTCAGCTGAGAGAGCATGTCCCTGATCTGAATGGCTTCAGGACCAGAAGCTTCGAGGATGACATCTGGCTGCTTCTCATGAACAACTGCAATCTGCTCACCAAGTTTGTCCAGTTGATCTTTGATACTCTGCAAACACATCATTGTACAAAAGTAGAGTCCGGTAAAGTAACAAAAACAACAGAACCACAGAGAAAGATTTACATGTATGACACTCATTTAAAGTAATAGGTTAATTACTGTTGTGTGTGCAAATGGTGGACTTCTTTTTGTTTCCTTAATTTATTTATTTCTTCACTTTCCATCCCAATTGCACACACCCCTCCTCCTGGTTCCCCTTGCATGGCTTCTCTCCTCAATCTCGCTCCCATTCTTCTCTGAGAAGGGGATGCTCCACCTGGGTATTCCCTCCCACCCTGGTACATCAAGTCACTGCATGATTAGGTGCATCTTCCCCCACTGAGATCAGACAATTGCCAAACCAAGCTGCACATCTGCTACATATGGGGGGGGGGCGCCAGGGGGGAGGACTAGCTCCAGCCCAGGCTTGCCCTTTGTTTGACGTTTCAGTCTCTGGGAGCCCCCAAGGGTCCAGGTTAGTTGATGTTGTTGGTCTTCTTGTGGACTTTTCTATATAAAAATCTTATAGTCATCAAAAACGTGAGGAATACCATCACAATGGTGAATGATAAAACAACCTCCTAGATGAACTGACTGGCTTCAAGGCAGGATATAGGAAAGGCAGCTTTAATAACATTCTATGTAGGTTTTTTAAAAAAGGCTTACTTCTGGAATTACAGTTTTAAATGCCTAATCACTGTAGCTTAAACAAGAAAATGAATTATCAAATCTATCCGAGATTTTACTCTGACTTTATATAGAAGTACAATCAAATACAAGGAAAAAACTTTTAAAGAACTCAAAACATTAACTTGCAATCAATACGCAATTCCACGATGGGGCAACTAGCCAATCTTAAATCAATATGGATGACCTGACATCATTTGACACAAATGACAATTGAGTTTACAGCAGATTCAAATAAGATCTCTGCTGTTACAAATAAATGTGCTTTCATAAAAGTCCAGACCCAGATCATTTTTAAATTAAAAAAAATATATGTTGTACCCCACCAGGACTTTATCACTAATTTGGATCAATCAAGGATTTAGATTAAGTACAAGAGTAACTTCCATCTGAGCACGGTGGTCATGCCTGACATCTCAGCTCTCTACGGGTAAGGGGAGGAGGGGTGTGAGTATCCAGTAAGCCTGGGCTATCCAAGGAAGCCCCATCTTAAAAAGCAAGAGGGGGCAGGGAGGGAGGAAAAAAAAGGGGGGTGGGGGGAGGGAGGGAAGGAGAGGGAGGGAGGGGAAGGGAAAAGGCAAAACAGAGGGGAAGAAGGGTGAGAGGGAGGGAAGGACAGAGGGAGGGAGGGGGAGGAAAAAGGCAAAACAGGAAGAGAGGGAGACTGGCATTGTTTCTGTACTGTTTCTATTAACCATGGCTACTGAGGTTCAGTACTTGGAGTTTTACCTTCAGAGAGTCTTCCTGGAAAGAGAAGTCTTTGTAGACAGTGGTGTTTAGCTCGGGAATATTAAGTGATAATTCAATGTCATCCAGAGTGAGTAAAATTTTATTAATTTCAACCAGATAATCTGCAGGGAGGGCTGATGATATAATTCCAGAAGAAAGTGGAATTGTTTTTCTCTGCTGGATAGGGATTGTCTATTAAAACAGAATTCAAAATAAATAAATAAACAGACAGACAGATAAATAAATCAGGTATCTTAAAACCTCTCCCATGAAAGTAATAACAAATCAGGGGGAGGGGGGTTGAAGAATTCCATAATGTCAACCAAAGTTTTAAGAAACACAAATAAAGTGATTATGATCAAAATACATTATGTATGTGCATAAAATGTCATAATGAAACCATTATCATACAATTAATAAATGCTGATAAAAATAATATTTAATACAATTTTTCTTATTTTAACCTTCATTGCTACAGAAACTCAACCAACTGCCTCAGCTTTCATCTGCAGTCTGCCGCTATACCTCATAGATAAGGTCAGAGTGAACCCACCATTGTCTACATTCGTCGAGCAAGCAGGGAGCACATCTGCCTCCCTGAGTTATTAAAGAAACACAAGTATGTTGTCCATCATACATCCCACATAAAGCACACTATTTTAAGATTATTATTGCATCATCCTTCTATAAGACCACAATTATATTAAATACTTATAGACCATGCTGCACAAAACTGAAAACCATTCAGTGGTGAAGCTAAACATGTTTTCAAAACATTCGATGAACATGGTAGCACACGCCTACATCTCATCCCTCTTGAGGCCAAGATAGGAGGATCCCTTAGTTCAAAGTCAGGCAGGACAACAGAATGAGACATTACATTGACTGATGAATTAATTAATTAATTAATTAATTAACACATGAAATGCCATGAGGGTGTTAACTAAAATAACACCAATATAACTTTGAGACAGCATTACTGAGCACAGACACCTGACATTCTTCTGGGTCCTCAAAGGATGGACTCACACCTCCTTTGCAGAAATTCTGGATCCCCCACTTAGAATACAGTGCTGTGTAGGATGGGCTGCTTGGTCCTTTGGGGGCTAAAACACTTTACCAGTTGACAGCTGTATTTTAATAAATGTTGTCAACTACTTTCAAATAAACAGTTCCCTGATGTTTTCTTTTGAGACAGGGTTTCATATACACCATGACTGGTCTTCATTCCCTATATAATCAAGGATAACCCTAAATCTCTGATCCTCCTGACATCACCTCCTGAGTGGTAGCACCATTAACATGTGCTATCACACACGGTGCAGAAGGTGCTGAGGACCAAACCCAGGACATCATTCATGGAGACAAGCACTCCAGCAACTGAGCCCTGTCCCCTGACCAAGGCTTTCACTTTTATCCTTTATTTTTAGACTAGAGTATTCTTCTGTAAATTTAATGAAAATAGTAGCAATAACAAATACATATTTCTTCATTGAGAGATTATGGTTATTTTCAAGATCTCTAAGTGAAATTAAAACTTCAGGCTGCAAATCATTGAAGCAGTAGCATGCTGTTGAATCTTTGTGCACTGCCTTCAAGAATCTGCTTAATTTCCTTTCTAAGCAACTGGGCATTGGCAGGTGTAAGGCAAGCTTACAGGTTTCCTGACTTTATCAACGGGACTAATTAAAATTATCTCCAATAATTATTATATTGTCATAATGCTATGTTTATATATTATTCTGGAGGCATTTCTAGGTATGCACTCATATGTTTAAGAAAGGAAATTCTATGTTCTAGCAAATATAAAAGGATGTTGAAGTAATTAATACCTCAAGTTGGAAACCACTTCTAAATAAATATTTTATGAAAGCTAAATGCATGTGTGTCTGAGAGAGAAAGAGAGAGAGAGAGAGAGAGAGAGAGAGAGAGAGGACAACTTGGCAGGAGTGAGATCACAAGACCAGGCTCACCCATTCCTTCCATCACTAAGGATGAAGAATGTAATCCAGTGAAGAGATGTGCACATGGAGAACTTGAGGCCATCCTCCTGCTGCTCTCTGGTCATGAATGAGATCTGTTTCTCAACAACCAAAGGCAAGTGAAGCTCTACGGGCATTTTCATTTGGGTAGGGGGAGTTTCTCTCTGTACGACTTCTCACTTCACATCATTGGATATTACTAAGAGAAAATGCTGAGACATGTGTGTACCTCATTAAGAAATGCTGAGACCTGCTTCCTGGGGTGTTATTCTGCAAAGCCACAGTGACCTGAGACTTTACAATAAAGTCTACATACATCAATGATAACAGTACTTTGGCAACAGGCTTGCAATTAAAATGTGCTTGCCACTCTCCAAATTTTCTTCCCAGGGCAATCAATCAAAATGTGCAACAACAACAACAACTGTCCTAAAGAGCTGACCTAGATTTTATTTCTGGATAATTTTACTTTTAAAGAAGTCTACTTGTAGAGGAGAGGGAGGATTAGAGGGGTGAAGAGGACTAGGGTGAGGGGAGGACTAGAGTGAGGGGAGGACTAGGGGGAGGGGAGGACTAGGGGGAGGGGAGGACTAGGGGGAGGGGAGGACTAGGGGGAGGGGAGGACTAGGGAGAGGGGAGGACTAGGGGGAGGGGAGGACTAAGGAGATGGCCCAGTGGGAGTTTGAATCTTTTTCACCACATGTGCCTGTAACCCTGTGTTAGTGATAGGAGACAGGAGGATGCTGGGCACTGCTCAGCTAAAACTTTGAGCTTCAGATTCAATGGGGTTAGGTCTCAAAAAACAAAATAAAGGACAATATAGGAAAAAATACCTGGCTCCCTCTCAGGCATCTGCATGCCACTGCACCCACACTTAAATTCACATAGCACACATCACAGCCACACACAGCTTCTA
Source organism: Rhynchomys soricoides (assembly GCA_019843965.1). Lineage (NCBI taxonomy): Eukaryota > Metazoa > Chordata > Mammalia > Rodentia > Muridae > Rhynchomys > Rhynchomys soricoides. The sequence continues at coordinate 4,640,284 of JADRCH010000061.1, forward strand.
GGGCACAGAAACAAAAACACAACATGCCACACGCAACAGGAGACAACAGTTATGAGTTGATGTTACATAGGGTGACTGACATCCCACAATACAGGCCACACAGGTAAGAAGTAAACTGACTATTTTATAATGCTTCTATTTTATTGTTATTGGCCCATCAGGGGAAAAAAACTGAAACAGAATAGAATTGCTATTCATTGACTCTTTGAAGGAAATGTTTGTTTTAGAAGGCAAAAGATGTTTTAAAAAATCCTAAAGAAAAACCATAGTCACATGTGGCTACACAAATATTAAAATAACTAAAAGACAAAACCCAACAAAATAATATTATTGTGATATAACAAAGAGTAAAATCTGAATTTTATAAAGCATTTGCACATTTCCTACTGTTATGTTGTGGGTGGCTCTGTGCTACCCGCATTTTGATGTTAATTTCCACTCTCCTGGGAGGGGCTGACAACAAGGAGTGAGTCACATACTCAGGTAACTTCTTGTGAACAAATCCCCTAATAAATAATGGAGCCAATCACTGGGCAAGTAGGAGGGACTTCCAGGTTGGATAGAGGAAGAGAGGAGGAGGAAGAGAAGGAGGAGGAGGAGGAGGAGGAGGAAGAGGAAGAGGAGGAAGAAGAGAAAGAGGAGGAGAGGGAGGGAGAGAGAGAGAGAGAGAGAGAGAGAGAGAGAGAGAGAGAGAGAGAGAGGGAGAGAGAGAGAAGGAGAGAGGGGGGAGCGCCCCTTTTGGACAGGGACAGCATGAGGAAAAGATGTAGCTACTAGTGTCTCCTGGGTTCAATGGCGGATCTGCAAGGATGCACCTCCAGAGGATTTAGATTTAGTGAGGCTTACAAGATTAGGTTTTAGTTGTTGTGCCCAGCAACTGAGTTACCATTGTTTCTGAACTAATCTTGTGTGGTGTTTTCCTTCTCTTGGTGACTCAACTGGGTTCAAGAGAGAAAGGTATGGCAGCAAAGCCTGGATTTGCCTGATGTGCACCACAAAGGCCATGGAGGATGTGAAGCACCAGGCTGGTGTGGTAGCCAGTGGGAACCTAGCAAGCTGGGTGGAGAGACTTCGGAGCTCTGATTCAGTCTCCACGAGATAAAAGCAAGTCGGCCATTGCCCACCAGCGCATGGCCGGCCAGGCCGTCGGGGCAGAGAGTTGCTGCCAATAGCACGGGAATGTGCCAGCTCTTTTTCAATATTTCCCTCAACACTGTTATAAAATTTAAATTTTTTAATTTTTATTTGTGTGTGTGTGTATGTGTGTGTGTGCATGTAAAAGCCACAGGCAGAAATCAGAGTCTCTATCACTCTCAACCCCAGCACCAGCTGACATGACCAGTTAGTTAACTGGCTTGGTCTGGGGATCACCGATCTCTCCGTTCTAGGTGCTAGAATTACAAGTGAGCTGCCAAATTCACCAGACATTAATGTGGGTGTTAAAAATCCAAACTGAGGTCCACTTACTTTCACGCCAAGAACAGTACCTGATGAGTTATACCCCTAGCACCAAGAATTCATACATATTTCAGAATAGTAACGCTCCACTCCACAAATGGGAAAAGGCCATTTAAAAGATACTTCACATAAGAAAACAAGTTCTGTCCCTGTGGGTGCTAACTCTGACTGCATTAGAGTTCATTCACTACAACATAGTAGCTCAATTATAGTGAAACCTGGTATCTAATAACTGAGGATTGTGTCAAGAAAATGGACAGTGGGATTATTCAGCCATGAAGGAGGAGGAAACCACATGGTCAGCAGAAAAATGTAACTTAACCACAGTAAACAAATTAAGCCAGTCTCAAGACGAAACACACTGTGTGTTTTCTTTGCTTTGTGGTTCCTAGACAAAAGCAAACACACAAACAACAACAAAAAATGTAAAATCATATTGACATCAGTGACAGGAACATAGACGTGAAACTTCTAGGGGAACAGAGATGATAGGAGGGAAAAGGGGTGAGAAAGAGAAGGACAGGGAATTATGGGAGAAAATATGTTCAGCATACAATGTATACATGAATAAATCTTTCATTATTTTAGCTTTCTTTCTTAAATGTGCCAGTCATAGATCTAACTTGAGGGACTGTGGTTTAACTACTCAGCCATGGTTTTGGCCACTTCTGTCTCTGCTTTCATTCTTATTGGTATGCATTATGTTTAAGTTTTTGAAATAATTTTAATACTCATAAATAAGAACAACATAGGGGAATGGGGAGATGGCTCAGTGGGCAAGGCACATGCCACCAAACCTCATGACATGACTTTGATGCCCTGGATCCATAGGGTGAAATGACAAACCCGCTGACCTCCACACATGTGACATTGCTTTTCTATGACCTTATACCAACCAAGCAACTGGTAAACCCCTGGTGTTAAATTCAACTTGAAACCTGTATTTCCTTTTATTCTACCAAGGAGGGTTTCTTTTAATGCATGGATATATATGTGCACACATGCTTGTGTTCTTATATGCACAGGTGAATGTGCGTGCATGAATATACTCTTAGTTGTACATGTACACATACACATCCAAGTGTGAATATGCGTGTGTGTGTGTGTGTGTGTGTGTGTGTGTGTATGTGTTTGCATGCGCACACCTGTGAGTAAGCCAAAAGTCAACCTTCAAGTGTCATTCTTAGGAACACCACCCACCCACTGAGGCAGGGTCTTTCATTGGTCTCATGGCCTAGAGCTCACCAATTAGGCTTGACTGTCTGGCCAACAAAGCCCTGGGATCCTCCTGTCTGCTGCCCCAGCACTGGGATCACAGGACTGTGCCACCATGCTTAACATTTTTACATAAACTGAGACTGGAGCGTGAACTAAGACAGCTCAAGGCCTCATGCCTGTGAGACACACACTTCCCAGACAGCTATCCTCAGTCCAAAGCCTAAGAGTTGAGTCCTGCTTCACATGATGTAGTGAACAGGAAAATAGCTGAGGGTGGTACTGAAGTTTCCTCCTTCTACACAGGCAGGCAACTTTTTAAGACGACAGACTAAGAGGGGAAGGTGGACACCAATGGCAACTTCATTTTGGACCATACAGCAAAGGCACATGCAGACAGAGACAGCCAATAGACAGCAAGCCACGGCACAGGAATCCATTCAGATTCCAAAGTGATCAAACAAAACTCATTCCAGAAAGAACTACCAAAGAACAGAGCCCTGGGGAACGGAATCTCTTAAAACATTACAAGGATGTTACTCTTGCCAATTTGGTATTTTCAGTGATGGCAGACGCACAGTCAAGAAAAAGGAACACAGAAGGCTTCTTTCTGGGATAACCCCTAACTCCACCCCACCCCTAAAAAATTAATAGCCTAAAAGGGAAGCCATCAAAGAGAAATTTTGAAAACTGTGATAAGGATGCTGAAATGTGGTTCTCCACAACTGATGGCTTCTGGTGAGAGTGGGGAGGACTCAGTTTCCCTTTGTGGGCTAAGCACTGGAAGTAGACCATGCTCAAGTGAGTATAACACAAATGGACTTGAGGTTTTCCTCCCCTCTCCCCTCCTCCCCCGTTTCTGGTCTTTCTTTTCTTTTCTTTTAATTCATGGAAGTCACAGTGTGAGGGAGCAGACATAGTAGGACTGGGAAGTGTGCACAGTCAGGGTGCATGATGGGAGATTTCCAAATAACCAATAGCATATGCCAGGCATAGTGTCCACTCCCCAACTCAAAAAACAAAAAAAAATAGTAATTAATTAAACTTAAAAAGAAAGTGGGGGGGAGGCGAAAATAATATAATTTCCTTAATTGATTTGCTTGAATATTGCTTGTGTCTTTAAATATTATGTCCCCAGCCTGGATGGCACATCTGGGTAAGTTACTCCTTGGCTGCAGAGACCACGCCATCTTACCTTAATTTTGTTGTAACGTGTATGCAAAAGCAACAACTGCAAACGGATCTTCTCTTTCTTACTGTCTTCCATAGGTTCATGTAACAAATGCTCCCCTCTTTGTAGAACTTCCTCAATCCGGGCTCGCTCCTCATCCATCTAAATATTTAAAGGGGAAAAAAATTACTAAAAATAAAAATGCACAGACAAACTTAATACTCTCCATCGTTCAGTGTAAGAATTAAGCTGAGACAGTAAAGAGCAGCAAGGGCCAAGTCACATCGGCCTGAATGACACGACCACTCATGACTGTCTTCAAATACTTTATATTTGAAAATAAAATATCCCAAAGCTAGGTTATCAAACCTTAGCTAATGATTATAGATAGTCAGAAAGTAGGGGTTAGAGATGATGATGATGGTGATGAGGAGGAGGAGGATGATGATTTTTCCTCCTCCTCCTCCTCCTCATCATCAGTTTTTTGTTTGCTTGTTTGTTTGTTTGAGACATGGTTTCTTGTAGCCCAGGCTAGCCTCATACTTGCTATATACATAGAGAAAATCATGAACACACTCCTCCTGCATCTGCCTCCTAAATGCTGGGATTAGATGAGCATTGTATATGAGCTTCAAGCATTGCATGAGTCACCTGACAGCTTTGACAATGACTCTCATAAATCACATCTGGATTTCTTCAGTTACATGTGGTGGGCCAAGCAAATAAATCCACATTGTTAAAGGAGAGAGAAAAAAAGAGGGTAGAGTTTGCAAAGTGCCCACCTTCTGGTCGTTGCTGGGGTCCAAGTGCTTTTCCACAACTTTCAACATGTTTTCTATGTCACTTTCTAAACTTTCCATGTCAGAGAAAGGTCCTGCAGCTTCAACAGTTCCAGCAGGGTCCAAGCCTTGGTAGGATGAAGGCTCCTGGCCAATCAGCATCTAGGAAAGGAAAATAGACTTCTGAGAGTATACTCTTGATTTGATTTTCCAAAGTCATCCTGAGAGGCAGGGTCACAGCAGAAACCAGCATTTATCTGAAATGACTTTGATGTTATTTATCACCAAGCAGTGGCTTTTGGCAATCTAGACTTACTTGAACTGCTCATTTTTCAACCTGGAGCCAGGGTCATGAAGTGCATTCAGCTCACTATGGCTGCTAGGAGCACAGTAGAGCAGATGCCAGAGTGAACACACTACAGAGCCATGATCTAAACCATCCCTGCCACAGCCATGAAAGGAACAATGATCAGTCCTCACTGGGTGCAAGGAGACCCTAGAGAACGCCTCCCATACATGGCAACCAAGAATACCCCTTGCATTTTTTAATACTGGAGCCTCAAAAAAGATTTGTATTTCCAAAGTCCATATTTTCACATCTATACAAAAAAACATCACATTTTGGAAAATAAAAGTAAGAATAGCTATTTTAATAAAAATAAATGAAGAAAACATCCAGCGTCTACCACATATGAAGAAAGTAGCATTCTCACATCCTGACCTGCACAGATTTTCTACTGGCCCATGCTGGAAGTGTCTGGAACAGCCCTGTACAACCTCTGCAACAACTCAAGTCCGATACCAGCAGAATAGTAAGAGATGAGCCAGCAGATACAAATATGATGATTTTAACAAAGACAATGTTCCCAAGTGCCCAATATTCATAAAATTAACCTAGCAAATTATAACAGACCATAGACCCATTAAAATCCCTTTCAAGGGAGCATGTACAAAATGCTTTAAATTTTTTCATATTTTAGTATCATGCATCAGTGAGTAAAAATAGTTAAGCATCAGAATGGTTTGCGAAGGTCATTTGAGGAGCAATGCTAAGTTCCTCTGTTCTTTCTCTTAGCCCACTCTGCTTAGTTTTTAATGTCAAAAAAAAAAAAAAAATCTTAGGAATCTATTTAAAAGAATAAAATGGAATAAGTCACACAATAAGAAGACAAAGCCAAGATTAAAGAAGGCTCAAGAACGGTCTAGCTGTATTGTTTTAAGTCGTGATTAATTACATTCCAGGGCAGGGAAAGAAAATTTGGCTCACTACACCATATATTTTAAATTAAAACAAAATTAGATGAGACCTACTTCTGCACACATATAAAGCAAATGGTCTTTTTTCTTTGTTATTTCAACAGATAACTGTCAAGAGGTTAAATTAACTAATTCTTTAAAGTGCTGTCAGATGTGTACAGCCGAGATTACCAAATGCTCAGCTTCCTGTGATTCCTCAGCATGAGCATCTAAGGTCCACGGATCTCCCTCTAAATTGTGAAAATGTCTGTGTCTTTTCCATTTCACATTTACTAAAGCTCTGTCTGTGCTAGGCTTTGAGAACTCTACAGTAGAGTGTTTCTCCTGCTCCCCTCTTAAAATAGAGAATAAAGGAGAAAATGGGAAAGATACACAGGGAGTTGAAGAAACAGTAACATAGTAGCACAGACGCCACTTTGTAACAATAGCTGTTATTTGTGACCCTCATTTTGACTGATAAAGCTTTCTTGAATTAGTAAATTCAGAAAGTTTCTCCATGAGCTATAAACTGAGTTTATAACATATATATGATATAGCTGATAACATTTAAATCTGTCAACAGATAAACATATACACACACATGTCTTTTCTATCAACACATACATTAAAAGGATGAGCTTAAGATCAGGGATTGATAATCATGCATCAGTTGGGAAATGACTTAATTATTTCTGTTCTATTCCTATCCGGACTGTCAACTGGCTCTGAAGCCTGTCCTGGATGAGTTATTTTACTAAACAATATTTTCTTATATTAACAATCACACATAAGTGCCAAACAGTTATTAAAATTCATTTAAAAATTAATAGGCCAGAACAAAATTATCTATATTTATACATATGCCCATGGGGAGAAACAGTATTCTATAAAAATGCAAGTACTCACTTGGGCGCTGTTTATGTGCTGGGACACCTTTTCAAAGTTCCTGCTCAGCTCGGCTAACTTTGGTTCCACAAGCTCCCTGCTGGCATTTCCACGAGCATTCACCAAGATGATGGCTTGTTCCCGAACGTTCTCAACCTGGAGGCTAGCATCATCCAGTTCAGACAGTAAACGCTGATAGTAAAAGGAGAGAAAGAGAGAGAGACACTTCAGCACCATCAACCAGAGGAAGTGGTGGTCATAGAAAACCCATGACGATCTGGGTTCCTCCCACCATGATAAATGTTGAAAAGCAAACTGCTTAAGAACACCATCCACACCACTAACGGCACACAGTACAAGAGAGCAGACCACAGCAAATTATCCTGTGGAACTCGTGAGGCTGACTACCTTCACGATTTCTTCCTGTTTACTCGCTGGTTTCTTTTCGATCTCATCCAACAGAGCTTCGGCTTGATAGAGCCAGGTACTGATGTGAGCGACATGTCCATCAAATATCTCCAGCTGATTCTGATGGTTCTGCAAAGGAATGAAATAATGTTGACAAGCTTAAATGAAATATTGAGATGGCAATCTTAGAAGAGATTGAAAAGGTCATCAAAGAGCACGCTGCATGTCACACAATCATGTCAACAATGAACAGCTATGTCTGCTACATACTTTCACTTGGTTTGTTTTTGGTTTGGGGTTTTTAGAGGGAGGGGCCACTGCTCTACAGTTCTGGAGACTGAACATAGGGCCTCAGACACTGCACAACTGATTATAACTCCAGGCCCATTTTTACTTCTTGTTTTGAGACCGGGTCTTACTAAGTTGTTTAAGATATCCTTGAATATGCTATGTAGCCTAAGAAGACCTTCAAGTTGTGATCATCCTGTCTCTGTTATCCAAGTAGCAGGATTACAAACCTGTGTGACTTTTTTGAGGGGAGACAGGGTACTGGGGTTTTTTGGGGGGGTTGGGGGTTTTTTTGGTTTTTTGGTTTTTTTGAGACAGAGCCTTGCTATATAGGTTAACCTTATACTCTTGTCTTTATCTCTTAAATTCTGAGACTGCAGGTATGTATCACCATGGCCAGCTGTAGCTATGCTTTTTTCTCTGTATTAGTATGTGATGATGTATTATATTACAGAACTTACATAAAGGTATATGAGTAATAGGTTATTGGCTAAAATATAAACCTTTCAGCAAGCAAGACCTATGCACATGAGCTTCTCTGCCCCATATAGCCTAACTGATTTGAAAAAATGCCCAAATAGATAATTCTTCTTTTATCTATGTCTGTCCATTACTAGAAAATTAACTGAATTAAAGTCTTATCCGATGTGCCAGAATAAAGTAATAACTTACAAATTACAACTCTCACTTCAGAGACTGGGGCTGTCATATGTTAATCATTGGTAGAAGTGGGCCAGGAAACACTATGAAAATGGAATGGTCGTAATCATAAAAAATAACAGTGTGATGTTTAACATATTGCTATATAATACCAACTACATATTTTCAGTCATTTAATCATCATAAAATCATACAAAGTAGAAATTATAAAAATGCCCATTTTGGCTGGGCAGTGGTGGCACACACCTTTAATCCCAGCACTTGGGAGGCAGAGGCAGGTGGATTTCTGAGTTTGAGGCCAGCCTGGTCTACAGAGTGAGTTCCAGGACAGCCAGGGCTATACAGAGAAACCCCGTTTCAAAAAAAAAGAAAGGAAAAAAAAAATGCCCATTTTGTAGATGTAAAAAAGAAAGAATAGAGGTTTTAAGTGACTCCACTGCGGTAGTATCAAGAATTTTTCCAGCACCATCATTTGGGATAATCCTTGATCTGAGCTAGTATATGACTAAGACACTATGAATAGTGTGCATATAAATATACATTTATACATACATGTACATATATATATATATCGTATTATTATACTAAGTAAATACTCTATCATTAAAACAAAATGACATTTACTAAAACATTAAATAACACAGCCCTTCTGTAGCATGTGTAGCATGGGTATTTTAATTTCATAGAGGTACCGTAAATTCTTCCCTTTGGTACGTTTTCAATAGAAAAATAATAAAACTAATGCACAAGTAAAACAAAACTGAAACACACAGGGAACAGAATTCTAATGAGGGCCACATGCTTGAAATGTAATTACTTAGAGAAGACATCACCACTGGCGTGTTCTGGCAACGTACCAGCAAGGTGGTGCACCAGTCTTCGGTCCACGTGCGGACTCGGCTCCACCCAGCGTTGAGCACACAGAGGTTCTCTTCCAGAACAGACTCACTGCCCAAGACCAAGTGCTGAAGGGCAGCACTACTCTCTGTAATGGCATTTAAGTCAACTTTTCTCTTTTCCAGATCCTTGAGAATGTTCTAGAAGAAAGAAGAAAAAAAAAACCACATGACTTTCAGAACACAATAAAATGTACCTAACCTAATGTGTTTTATAGCTTTTTTGTTTTATAGCTTGTTTTTTAGCTTTTCTTCTCCAGTAATAACAAGTCAGTGATTTCCGAGATAACTTGCAATACCTTAAAGGTTTATAAACCTCAGCTCACTGACACGTGCTGAACTCTCAAAACCATAATGAAATCTGAAATGGTTAAGTAGGTGAGTGTGAAGAGACAGAAGAAATTCAGATGGGGAACACAGCTTGAGTAAATCAAAGGAGAACCAGGAAAACAGAAGCTCTGAACATCAGCTGCATACCATACTGCAGGGAGACTCCAGGAGGGGCAATGGTCATGGGGCTCACACACAAAGAAAGGTACAGGGAAAGCGCACATTCACAGAGATTCAAATCATGCTGCAAAATGCAAAATATCCTGAAAGCACCCTGTGGAAAACACATGTGTCCCCAGCATGCCTCCTGTATCTTTTTTAAACTGTTGCTCCTTTTTCAAAACGATACTTTTTGGATTTCTCTTTATTTATGTGTATGTGAGTGAGTATGCGTGTGTGTGTGTGTGTGTGTGTGTGTGTGTGTGTGTGTGTGTGAGCCCAAGAGCCCTTGAGGTCTCCCAGACTTGAAGCGACAGGCTGATGTTGGGTCCTCAAAATGAACCAAGGGTCTTCTGCAAGAGCAGCAAGTGCTCTTCACCACTGAGCCACCTCCCTCCCCCATGGCACACATGCTTAAATCAACATTTAGAGAAATCACTTCAAGGAATTCAAGTTCTTATGTGAACATTGCTGAAAATCACACTTCTGAAAGGGTACAAATCACAGATCCACAAGGGAGACAAGGTTGAAACGCTGCCTTGCTTGTGACGCCTAGAGGCGCATTTAGAAGGTAGCTGTTTATTTCCTGCTTGCATTCTTCCGCCCCAGTGTGAAAGAAAAAGTCAAGTATGCATGTACTCTGTGTAGTTCAGACTATCTGCACTCCTTCAGTAATCATGTACTGACTGACTAGAGAATTGGCTGGAAGAATAATGAAATAACTACAGACAAGTAATTAAGTTTAAACAATACACACATAAGCCTAGTGGGTGTTATGGCAGCTCTGACTTCACGTGGGTCCCACAACAACTGGAGCCAGGGCTGTCCCTGGCTCTGTTGCCTGCCTGTGGACAGTTCCCCTAACTGGGCAGCTTTGTCTGGCCTCAGTGGGAGAGGATGTGCCTAGTCCTGCAGTGACGACTTGTGCCAGGGTGGGTTGGTACCCAGAGGGGGCCTCCTCCTTCTCAGAGGAGGTTGTTAAGAGAAGGGCTGCAACCAGGATATAAAGTGAATAAATAAATAAACTAATAGAAAAAGAAAAGGTGGGTGGGGACGCTCCACACCAACGTTCCTCCTACCCCACCGATAAGAATTGCTGGGTACCTCCTATATGCCACCCTCACTACGTCAGAGTCTGTAAAAGGATTTGTTGGGAACTCAAGATTAGATATTTCACAAGAGACAAGCTTACCATTATTTATAGTCTGTCTTCAGAAATGATATTTAACAAAAAGTGGAACTAATGAGACCAAGAAGAAGGATCATCAAATATTAATACATATAACTATATCACCTATATATTATATATATAAAAAGTGGAACTAATAAGACCAAAAAGAAGGATCATCAAATATTAATACATATAACTATATCACCTATACATTATATATACACATATATAAAAGCAACTGGTAAAAAAAAGTGTACATTAATATGGTAATAAAACAAAATAATATATAATAGATGCATTATTCATACACACACACACACCATGTTTTAAAGGAAAAACTAAGATATTATGGGACAACGTAAAAGAATTCAGAAGGTGGGAAATGAGACATAACATTTTATTAAGGACTGAAGCCTGTCGTAGTAGTGCATGTTGGTAGGATATGCTAAAGCAGAAGCAAGAGAATCTCCAGGGTGAGGCCAGCCTGGGCTACATCTGGGGGCCAGCACAATGGCTCAGCAGCAGGCAAAGGCATTTCCTGCACAAGTCTGGAAACCCAAGTTCAATCTCCGAAAACCACATAAATGTGGAAGAGAAAACCAAATTCTGGAGTTATTCTTTGACCCTCACATCTGTACCATAGCACAGGTGAGCCTCAATCATTCATTCTCTCACACATACATGTGCGTGCACACAGACATATATATACACAACCATAACAACCAATATCTGCTCTATCAAAATGACTTAACAAGGCTGGCAGAGCACTTGTGGGGCATGGCCCAGGACCTGAGATGAATCTCCAGCCCCCACAGAAACAAAAGCCAAAACATACAAATTCTCATCTAACAAATCTAGAGCTTTGAAGTAAATCCACACAAAATTTCTTTTACAAATCTAGGGACCGTTACTGTAAAAGTACATAAGCCATGAAGAGAATCATAAAGACAAGGACCCTTTCATTAGAATTGAAATAGCTAACGGAATGACATCATTCACCAGTCGGAACTGGGGGAGGGTAGAAGACCAGAACTGTACAACAGAAAACAACAATAAGGACATATTAACTACAGTGTTAGACTAGAGGAGAAGAACTCGGAACTCAAACAAAGCTGGGACCATCGGTTTGTTATTAGGAGAGAAGTTTAGAGCCCCTCTCCTAATACAGAGCAAAGTAGCCTCGAAGGATTAACATCAAAGTCGAAGGGATGACACTACACAAAATCATGAAGAAGTCCTACAGAAACTCAGAGTAAAGCCAGCCCTTCTGAAGCTGAAGACAACAGTAACAAGAAACGGATTATTCCGTTCTGTAAAATCATACTTAAGTGCTTATTTATAAACAATAATAAAGGGCAGAAAGTAAAATACAATGGCAAAGAAAGGAATTTTTTAATACTACACAACACAGTGAGCATTAATAATCCTGATGAAGAAACTGAAATTAGCAGACTAATCTGGAGATTTAAAAATGGTCAAAACTACAGGGAAAGGGGGCTACAAATGGTCTATAAGCTATGCAAAAGTCAGAGACAGTGTTTATACACCACTGTCGAATGTATTCTCAAAAATCCAGGGAGGAATTGATGCATAGGTGGTACTTGTAATGTAATGTCTATGAAGTCATTACTAAAGCACAGACTTGAAGCACACACCAGACTTTAAAATGGGTGTATCCTTCAGCCTGAGGATTTTCCAGCTGCTAAGACACACTCAGGAAAGAACTACAAATGTATGCTGACAACCAGCCACAGGAATGATGTTCATAGAACTGTACATAAAATGAAAATGGAGGGTGGTAAACAGCCAGGAGTGGAAGAATTAAGCAATAAAAACAAACAAATGAGAAATGAGCCGGGCAGTGGTGGAGCGCACCTTTAATCCCAGCACTTGGGAGGCAGAGACAGGTGGATTTCTGAGTTTGAGGTCAGCCTGGTCTACAGAGTGAGTTCCAGGACAGCCAGGGCTACACAGAGAAACTCTGTCTCGAAAAAAGAAAAAAAAAACAAATGAAAGAGCAGGCTTGTCTAATATACACTAGAAAAACAGAGGAAAAGACAAACTCTCAAGCTCACAGGTAGCTTTTGTTTGACTTTATTTTGGGTCCTAAGCACAAACTGTGACTTTAGCAACTCAGAAAGCCAAGGAGAGTTTGTGACTTTTGTGAAATGGTGAGAGTTGTAGAGTTAATAAGGAAAGGGCACAGTATGCCCAGGCAGGCCCTGATGGCACTGACCCGAAATCCTCACCGTCAGGATGCTGAGGTATCGAGGGTTCAAGACCGCCTGAGCTACATAGTCTCAAAAGAAAAGAAAGGACGGTAGGGAAAGGGACCGGAGCAGGAGAAAGAGTCTCGAATGGTCCAAGGGAAGAGAAGAATTATTTTGGGCATACTAAACAAAGATCAGAGTTATTAAAATCGACTTCACTAGTTTTCTTTTTCAGTCAGTCAGAATACACTAGTGACCTTCAAGTTCATTTTCCTTCTGCATCCCCCCCTCTGCTCCTTATCCTGCACACACAGACCGCGGGTTCCTTTCCACAAACTATCTTTGAAACTGGAATATTCTTTCCAGAGCATCAGCTTGACTTTCTCCCAAGTGTCCCCTCCACTAAGCATTCAGGCAAGTGCAAGGTACGTCACTCAGCCCAAGTCCCTTCTCATGGAGGTCATGGGAAACATCTACAGAGGACACTGGAGAGACTTTGTGTGGCCTGTATTTCTGTAGTCTGTGGGGCCTGTAGAGGTTCTCAAGCATGCCTGCATCTTTCATATGAAAGAAACTGAGGAAAACAGAAAGCCTCCATTCAATCCTGTGTCTAGCTCAGAAACAAGAAGCTATATATTAACTCATAAATATCAAATAACTAGAAGGCTAAAGGAAACTGCCATGAGGATTTTTCTTTACATTTTGTGATTATGATCTCTGCATCAGTTATTTTGCAATAGATAGATAGATAATTAAATATAAATATAAAGACTGAATAATGAGAGAAAATGTCATGAATTTTCAAAGTGGATAATTTTTTCTGTTGTTGCTTCTTATCTTTTCCTTTTTGAGACAAGGTCTCTCTCTACATAGCCTTGGCTATCCTGGAACTCTTGAACACTCTTAGGTCTACTTGCCTCTGCCTCCCAAGTTCTGGAGTTAAAGGCATGTACCACCACACCCAGCTAAGGTGGTTAACTGTTAACATTTTAAGATACTACCTAAGCATAATGTGAAAAAGGCCCCAATGGCCCATAGAAGTTCAGTGCTTTTGGAAGGGAGATGAAGTATTTTACTGGGGCTGCGGAGGCAACTCAGTTGGTAAAGTGCTCGCTAAACAACAATGAAGACCTGAGTCCTGATCCTGCTCACTCATGTAAAAAGCCAGGAACAAGACCAGAATTCTAGCACTGGGAAAGCAGAGACAGTAGTATGCTGACAAGTCCAGCCAAATCTGCAAGCTTCATGTTCAGAATGAGAGTTTGTCCCAGAGAAAGCAACTGAGAAGGACGCATATGCACACGCACATACACACATACACTCACACGGAATCTCCCACACACTCATAAATACGCATGTGTACACTCACATTCATTCATACACACTTACTCACAAACACACATGTACACATTTATACTCACACTCACACACATGTGCATGCACACACACATATCACACACATACACACACACACACACATACACTAAGTACTGATGCCTGGTTTTAGCTGAGCATAGTCACACACATGATGGTGACCCCAGCATTTGAGAAGCTAAGGAAGAAAAACTGCTGCAAATTTACCACCAGCCTGTGATATACAATGAATACATAGCAGCCCAGGTTACAGGGAGAAACCTTCTCTGAAAACGAACAAAGTGTATACAAAATGTTCTTCCCAGATCACAAAAGAGGGTAAGAAAGTAACGGAGAAGAGCAGAGGCCACAATTAATGTGAAATAGAGATAGTGTCCAGCCAGATTGTCCCAAGGGAATGCCACAGATATGACATGTGACAGTCCAACCCAACTGAAACTCACTTTAGCCCAGGAGATTTCTGTGTCCAGGTCACCAATCACACCTTCTGATGTGGATTTCTGCACTAGTTCTGCCTCTCTGGCAGAGAGCCATTCAGAGAGGATGGCAGCCTCCTTCTTCATCTTCCTGGACAGCTGTGAGGCTCTTTCCAGGTCCTGCTTCCCTTCTGTCACCTAAACAAAGGGGTCAAGGACATGGTGAGTAAGTCAAGAATAAACAAGGGGACCAAGGACACTATAAGAAAGACACAGAGGGGTTCAACTAAAATCTGTAACACTAAATTAACAGCACTAGAATGCAGACATTAAATGGTAAACACTTGAATTACATAGTGCTCCTCTGACTCTGACATGCCCAAGCATCACCAAACTTAATGCTCACAAAGATTTGTATATCAGGAAGAAAAGAATCCAGAGCTCAGCTTATGAGGATGCTCACTCTTTCTCAACCTCATCAACGCAAGCTAAAGGCATCTGCAACAGACCATACGAAGATGCAAGGCTTTTACCTGACTATTCATCCCTTCCCTCTTAGTCCTATAACCATTCCTTCTTGGTAAACACTTTAAACACTCTCCACACACACACACACACACACACACACCTGTAAAGACCCACTCTCTACTTTTACCGCATGATCAAAGCTACTTCCTGGAGTGTGGTCCCATGCCTGACTTTTCCCACATCCCTTGCTAAGCTCAACAACAACCCCAAGGCAACAGGCATTTTTAAGTGAACACAACATTCACAGAGCCATTGACTGAGCACATCCTTGAAACACTTCCCTCTCTGTGGCAGAGGAGGGCCTTGTTGGCCATCAGGGGGAGGACAGGCCCTTGGGCCGGAGAGTGTTAGATGCCCCAGTATAGGAGAATGCCAAGGAGGGAAGCCGAGAGTGGGTGGGTGGGTGGGGGAATACCCCCATAGAGGCAGGGGAGGGGGAATGGAATAGGAAGGTTCCAAAGGGGAGATCTGGAAAGGGGGAAACATTTGAAATGTAAATAAAGTATGAAAAAAGAAAAGAAATACTACCTTCCCGGGCTTCCCGGATCTCATCCTCCTGTACATCTAGCACATCTGGTTATCTTTTATTTATTTTAAAGTTACTTTTGCTAATTCATAACACTGGGTCAGTGGCCCCATTTTCCCTCACATACCCTCTCCCTGGCTAATTCATCAACCCTGACAACTCAACCACTTATATGGAGATGACTCAGAAAATCCACCTGATATGGAGAAGCCCAGATGTCTTCTCCAGACTTTAGTACAGTGGCTCTCAACCTTCCTAACATTGTGACCCTTTAATGCAGTTCTCATGTGTGGTGATTCCCAACTACAAAATTATTTTCATTGCTATTTCATACCTGTAATTTTGTTATTGTTATGAATCATAATGTAAATATCTGTGTTTTCTAATGGTCTTAGGTGACCCAGTGAAAGGGACATTTAACCCTAAAGGGGTTGCAACCCAAAAGTTGAAAACCATTTTAGCACCTGTTTAAGTACCAGGCATCTCAAATGGAGTTAGCCTGTTGACACACCACAAATAAGCATATGGCTTCTGCACACCTCTCTTTCTTCCCAGCTATCACCCCAAGGTTCCAGTGATGGCACCACAGTCATCCATGGCAGCAAACCTAAAACATAATAAAGGTCATGCCTTATCTCTCCTTCTCCTCCACCACCAGACTAACGTAGCACTAAATACATACCAGCCAAGCTCCAGGGAAAATGATCGAGCCAGATACCCATATCCCTCTGACCCCCATACCCTCACGCCTGTACACACATGGCTCTTTCTGTCTCCTCCCCCAAGAGGTATACCCTGCCTCCTCCTGCCACAGGGCCTTTACACGAGCTGCTCCATAACCCTCCCCTGCCTTCCCCATGGTTACTCTGATCTATCCTTCAGATCTTAGTTTATGCAGCACTTCCTCAAGAAAGCCTTCCTATCCCAAGTCTGAGCCTAACATTCAATCAGCATGGAAGGATTAAACAGCTACCTAAGCTGGGCATCATGGTGCACACCTTTAATCCTAGCACTGGGGAGGCGGGGGCAAGTGGACCTCTGTGAATTATTGACCAGCCAGGTCTACATAGCAAGTTCCAGGGTGGCCAGAGCTATATAAAAGAGAGACCCTGCCTCAAAACAAACAAAGAAAACACTATCTAGACCAGTTTTTCAGTACAGCCAGGTTTTTCTTTCACAGGGTCTTTGGACTCTGAATTTCAGGGCAAACCTTCAAAGTCAGATGACAATTTTTGAATGGGATCCGTCAGGTAGAGCCAGTCACAGAAAATGGCTAAGCAACTCTTAACACTCATTCATTAAAGTATATAATGGAGAATTTTAAGTCTCAGTAGACTAATAAGAACTACCCTACCACCAAACATTTACTAGATCCTGACATGTTGACTATCTCAGTAAACTAGTCAATGTAGATATCCAGAAGCAAATAAGGTTTGCGCAGAAACTATTCCCTTGTTGAGTTTCCTTAGAATGCCTTACAAGATTTCAATGACTATGGAAAATATAAATACTATTTGGTATTAAATATTCTAGAAATTATTTAACTACTAATGGCTATACTATTAATGTACATAATAAAGATTTATTTGATAAACAGAGGGAGAGTGAGTGATAGATAAAGAGAAAGAGAGGGGCGGGGAGAGAGAGAGAATCATCCCACCTGTGCACCCAGGTCATTGTAGAGGACTTTCAGAGAAGTGAGCTGCTCATCCATGCTTTTCGGGTTGTCTGTCTGTTGCTTCTGGACAATGTGTCGACCTGTTTTGATGACAGTCTCAACTTCAAGTTTGACTTCACTCAATGTTTTATATAGTTTCTTTAAAAGAGAGAAAATTTTTACATCGTTAACAGAAATTTCCCGACTGGCATCATTTCTGAGCACAGCTTCTATCTGTCTTGAATGTGGTTTGAAGGCTGAATCAAGTGAAGTCAGGATTGTGACGATTCTTCAAATCAGATAATAAATTAATAGAGTTTGCATTTGCTTAAATGTAAAACAAGATGTGTCCATTATATGTCAGTAGAAACCCTGGATAAGGACTCATCATAACTATGTGTCCTTCAAAAACTATGGGAAGTTGCAGGATGCAAACTGGAATGGCTCTGTGTGGAATCACATTGTAGGGCTGGCAGACTGCTCAGTGAGAGAGCACATGTTTACTATGCAAAGGATCCTTGGTTCAACTCATGGCACTGAAAGAATATTCTTTTTTTAATTCAGAACCTCTGCTCACTCCTGCTTGCTCCAGACCAAAGATTTATTATTTATTATTATATGTAAGTACACTGTAGTTGTCATCAGATACAACAGAAAAGGGTGCCAGATCTCATTACGGATGGTTGTGAGCCACCATGTGGTTGCTGGGCTTTGAACTCATGACCTTCGGAAGAGCAGTCAGGGTTCTTAACTGCTGCGCCATCTCTCCAGCCCCGAAAGAATATTCTTTAATCCTAACGCTGTGACTAGAAGACAGTTGCCTCCGGCAATCTGTGCCTGAAGGAACGCAGAATCCCTCACACTTATTTGTTTCTATTTCTCAGAGAAAACAAATCTTCCATAATGAGTATAATTTACATGCTGAAAATATATGTAACACTTTAAAGTGTCAAGATGGTTATGCCTCTATGAAATTGGAGTTCAACAGGTCAATTCCAACTGCCTTCATCCCTGTCACCTTGAACACCCAAACGCTGTCCAGGCAGCTTATCCATACATGAGCATCCAACTCAAAACACCTCAAGGATACAAAGCCAGTGTCTGTGATGTCAAATAAAGTACTGTCTGCCACTCTGTCCCAATAAGCAAAGAGATGCTTGCAACACTTGCATGTCATTCAAATGTCTCCTTACCCACGCACTAACCCACCCAGGTAAGAAACAAACCATGGAAACGACAGTCCTACAGATCTCTCCCCAAGACTCCTCTAAGAAGATCACTTGGCACCACAATAAGACTAAGTTCAGATCCTCCCAACATTATCTAAAACCTTTAGATAATGGCTTATTAAACCTATCAACGAAACAGTAAGGTCTTATCTGTCATTCAGTTCTGCCCATCTGAACTTTAACCTTTGACTTAAATGTCAATTTCCTAGCAAAGCTTTTTTTTTTTTTAAACTCTGTAATATTCCAGATATTATAGCAACTTCAAATTTACTGTGGAAAGTTTCACTTATCAGTTGCATCCTGCAGAGGTCTTTCCCACTTCATGTAATTTACTCATCCCTTTATTTTATATTACATCATTTACATGCAATCTGCCTCCTTTATCTGCACAGACCAAAACCATTGTTTTCATTTTCTATTTCTCTTACATATCATCTATTTTTTTTCTGGGAAGAACCACAGTTCTTATTGTTCTGACATGTTCTGAAGAACATATGCTCTGAACTAAACCATCAAAGCAGCCCTGGCCGTGTGAGCTGCCCCCTTGGCCTCAGGCTCACCATGCACTTGTCCAGGTGGGTCTGGATGACATCAGGGTCCACATCCTTCACATCGAGGACATGAAGCTCGGCCTTCACTCCCTCCAGCACACGCCTGCAGTCAAGCATCCGCTGCTCGAAGTTCGCAGGCTTCTGAAAAAGCTGGAATTTGGTGGAAACCTCTCGAAGTTTCCTCTGTTTGCAGAAATGAGGGTAAGATATTCACGATCTCTCTCACTAGATATTAGTATAATATATAATGCTGAAATGTTTTTTTAAAAAAACAGGCCAACCCAGGAAACCCTAGAGGAATTAGGAAGGTTCTGGTCATATAAAGCAGTGGTTCTCAGCCTTCCTAAGGTTGAGACCCTTTAACACAGTTCCTCATGTTGTGGTGACCCCCCCAACCATAAAATTATTTCATTGCTACTTCATAACTGTAATTTTGTGACTGTTATAAATCATAATGTATTGTCTGATATCCAGGATATCTGATATTCAACCCCCAAAGGGGTCACGACCCTGGGTTAAGAACCACTGCTCAGTGTCATGAATGAACAGCACTCAGTATTTCAGTCTCCAGAATAAATCTGGATACAGATGGTATCTCTCGAATGAAAGTCCATCCGTTTACTCACTTTTCCCAGAAAAGCTAGTTCATGAACACAGACCTCGGATGGCTTCCACCAAGTTAATAGTGAAAACCCCTCTCCCTCCACCCACTAGGACCTGAGTGGTCCTGCATCCTGCCCAGACATCAGCCTCTGAGGTCAGAGAACAGTCTACACAGAGCCAAGCACTAGGCAGAACGCATTCTCTCTTCTCAACCATTAAAAATCACTCCTTTATTACCCAGCTAACAAGCTGTTTCTGCTGCCGTGAGATACAGTGAGCCTTTAATGCTCTACACGCCCACTGTCTGAATTACATACAGAGCAAGGGTACCCTAATACCCAAGCCTTTCTGGTTTTCTTTTCTATACCTGCCATATATAAAAAGTACAGGGGAGGCCTGGTCTTTACCTGTAGCAAGTCCATCTGACTTCCTCCTCTGGTGCTCCTGCCCTCAGGGGAAGTTGGGGGCTGGGAGCGGACATTCTTTCTCAGCTCCTCCAGGGTGAGCTCATGGGCTGAGATTTCTGCTTGGATTTTCTACCAGGAAGACAAAAAAGGGAGAAGGTGTGTTTTTAAAGTACGCAAAGAAGCCCTGGGTAAGGGCTCACTCTTGTAATCCTTAGCAATCTGGAGTTTGAAGCAGGAGGACTGCTGAGTTTAAGGCCACCCTTAGCTACTTAGTAAGTCTCAAGCATACAGGGTTACAGCATGTACTTATACAACATGTATGTTTTTATATGACCACAGTTTTCAAAGTACATGAAGCAACAATACATAAGTTCAGTGTAGTTGTATAGTATATGATCCTGTATTTAATATACATTAATAAGCTTGTGGGGCACATGATAATAACAAACTGCTACACAGTACACCACTGTGTGCCACGCACATGCTAAGGTCTCTGCATGTCATTATTGATATTCACATCTGATAGATATATAGAATAAACGGACTGAATTTTAGAGCTAAAAGAAAAAGGAAAAAAAGAAAGGCATTTTCTAATTTAAAAAAATAAAAAAAAAAAAGTGTAAAGGGAGCGGGAGAGATGGCTCAGCTGTTAAAAGCACCAGCTGCTCTTCCAAAGGATCTAGGTCCCTTTCCCAGCAGCCACGGGTGTTTACAACAGCCTAGCTCCAGTTCCAGGGGATTCAACGCTGTCTTCTGGCATCCACAGGCAGTAGGCATGAACATAAATGCACATATGCACATGGAAGCAAAATACCCATATACATAAAATAGTAAAGAGAAGCTGTGTCAAGTTCTCACACAGGGAAGGAGAACAGCTCAAAACCAAAGGCTGCTCCAGAAAGAGTGCTTGTCCTCCCTGCTCCAGCGGCTCAGGATCAGGTTCAACTGCTCTTTCTCAGAACACACAGGCTCTCAACTTTGCAGCAATACCTGAGCTTCCTGTGGCAGTTGGAAGGCATCAATCCTGTCCGTCAGGTACGTGGTCAGCTGTTTGTCCAGTTCCCCCAGGCTCTCCTTCAGCACCTGAAGCATGTGCTCAGTTTCCCGGAGAACCTGGAGTTGCTTCTCCAAGGAAATCTGTTTGCTCTCCGCCTGCACAGAGGAGACATTTCCTTCAGAACTGCTTAGCACAAATATAAACAGCTGAGTGTGCTCTCTGGCCGTGCAGATTATAATAAAGTACTGGTTCAAGACTAGCTCTTCTTATAAATAAATAATAACCATCAATAATAAGAGTGCAAATGTTCTTCTAGTATCTCACGGACACAGCTGCCTAATCTCTCATTTTTACTTCTTTCTATTAATGTACTTTGACAAAATACAAGTACGAAAAGATCTCCCATGGAACATATAATAAAGACTAAAAATGTGTATTTTAGGGGACTGGCTCAATGGCTAAGAGTACTTATTGCCCTTGTAGAGGATGAGGGTTTGGTTCTCACCACGGTGGCTCCCAACTGTCTGTACTCCAGCTGTAGGGGATCGGATACCCTCTCTGGACAACATGAGCACCAGACACATATACGGGACACAAACATCCATGCCGACACTCATATATGTAAAATGTCTTAAGTAAAATTTGTAACGTTTTAATTTTTCTAGTTTACTAAAAATACAAGGCAATTTTAAGAATCACCAATGCCTATCGAAAAATAAGATACAGTAAGAATGTCTATCAAGTGAATAAATACCTAATTTTTTTCTAAAATTGAGAACAAGGTCTACCAGTGCACATGAGTCAAGCCACTAATTGCCACATATCTGTGGATAAAGCTCAATGATATTTATCATCTAGATCTCCACAGTCACTCTTTAGTAATCTGTTATAGCTATCTAATTATCTACTCAACCTTCTTACAAAAGAACAAGGCCCTTTCTCTTAGCACTGACATGAATATGCATATTGAATATAATCTGGACATGATCCAAGGGATGTAGCTTTCATAAGAGTCAATGTCAAATTCTGATGGCCCTAATAGCTCCTGGGACATACACATAGATGTTATTATTCTTAGACAGAACTGTAATACGGTTCTTATAAAAAATTACATAATTCACAAATAGAATTAATCTCAAAGTGTTGGAGATAGTGGGTAACTGGGAATTTAATCCAGGGCCTCGTGTGTACTAGGCAAGTGCTTTACCACTGAGCTACATCCGATATCTGACAAAGTTTGGTTTGGTTTGGTTTTTCATTTGGTTTTTGGCTTGGGTTGGGTTGGGATTGGTTTGGTTTGGTGAGACAATATCTTTCTATGTAGCTTCACCTGGCTTAGGACTCCCTATGCAGGTCATTCTGACCTCAAGCTCAGAGATCTTCTTCCCTCTGCCTCTTAAGTTTTTGGATTAAAGGCATGCACCATCAGACCTTGGCCTACCAATCTGGATGTTTGTTTGTTTGTTTATCAAGCTGTGTCTGACCTACAAACATCAGATCTGTTCTTCTATACTTACTTCAAAGGCCTCAGACCCCCATTAACATTGGCTGCCTACGTTAACCCCCACCACACCAAAGCATTAACTAATGGGCACCAATTTAGACATTACCAAGTGTAGCCAGCACGGAAGCTCCAAAGGAGAGGGAGCTGTCAGGGTTAGTGTGCGGCAGTAGCTACCTAATCACACTGCGCATGTCTGGTTCTCACCAAGTGACTCAGCTCTTCGTGGCGGCTGTTAAAAGCCTCCAGCTTCTCACTGATGATATCATCCAGGATCCCACCATCAATCAGAGTCTGCCCAAGTTCCCGAATCTGGGTGCGATTATCCGCTGGATGACGCAAAACAGACTCAAGAGACTGCAGTTGGGCAGAAGAAAAAAAAAACAATACATTCACTTAGTCTAAATGGATCGAGATTTGCAAAAAGCCATTTTAAGACAAGTATTAATTCTACTTTCTAGAAATCTACTTAAGAAACAAATAATGCCAAAAAATTAAGGAAATAACTAATGCACAGAATTATCCACCATAGATTAACAAAAATCACAAAACTAAAAAAAAAGAAAATACTTCAAGAACATGTGATAGTGTAATTGCATAAAATAATTTGAATAATTGTTAATTTTATGATCAGCTCTCAGTGTGAGTTACAAAACTTTACAAATAAAATTATCTCATGTTATTAACTACGTTAGTTAAATTAGAGATCCATTTTTTTTCTACCACATGATACAGAAATACAGTAAGGATTTCTATGTATAGCGTTTCATAGACATGAGTCCAATTAATCTCTCAATATTACCCCTACCCTGTAGATGGGAAAACTGAAACCCATGAAGTCTGATTTGATAAACAAGAGTCAATCAAAAGAATTAACTAAGGTTCTAATCTGTTCCCAAAGCTATTAGGACAATGAGCCCTTTGATTGCATTTAGTGTTCTG
This sequence comes from Rhynchomys soricoides, assembly GCA_019843965.1. Lineage (NCBI taxonomy): Eukaryota > Metazoa > Chordata > Mammalia > Rodentia > Muridae > Rhynchomys > Rhynchomys soricoides. The sequence continues at coordinate 4,663,881 of JADRCH010000061.1, forward strand.
CAGTAAACATGCACAAAAGGAATGCTGGTAAGAAAGACATACTGGACTGGAGAGATGGCTCAGTGGCTAAGAGCACTGACTGCTCTTCCAGAGGACCTGAGTTCAATTCCCAGCAACCACATGGTGGCTTACAACCACCTGTAATGGGATCCGATGCCTCTTCTGGTGTGTCTGAAGACAGCTACAGTGTACTCAAATACATAAAATAAATCAATGGAAGAAAGAAAGAAAGGAAGGAAGAAAGGAAGAAAGGAAGGAAGGAAGGAAGGATAGACAAAATGATCATGGAGCTTGCCTTTACTTTTCTCCACTGTCTGGATTTCTAGAATGTATATTTACTCTACTATGAGGAAAGCATGTTTGTTGTTTGTTTAATGGGCGTCTATTGGGCTCCATACCGTGTATCTTCCACTCTGCTGTGTTTGCGACAATTCTCCTGCAGAGCATCTACCTTCAGGAATGTAGCCCTACCCTCCCCGCCTCCAGTAGTATCTCTGACTTCCCACTCTGCGGTTCATCGGATCCCCAAATTACCCTACTACTTCTACACAAGCTTATCCATGTTCCCCCTCTTTCTCCTAAGCAAACCTCCCTGGTTACACTGCAATGTATTTCAGAAGTAATTACCACAGTATCATGTGTACTCCTGGGCTCAACACTGCAGAACGAGGAAGCCTGTGGCATATTTCTTGGCCCCAGGGGCCTGAAACCCAGCCTTCCAATCAGCTCCCTCAGTGGGAGCCCCTGCCTTCACAATGCTTTATCTTTTCACATCTGATGACATCGAACTAGAAGTCACCTTAAGCATGGTTCAGCCATAGGTGTAAGTGCAAAGAAACGAAACGGTTTGGACAGAGCATGGCTAAATGAACTAGACTCTACTAGTGACCATTCCTGTGTATAAAATGCACTCATGTAGCTCCTGTCTTACAAAGCTGATTATAAAGACTTCCCAGGGGCTGATGAGATGGCTCAGTGGATAAAAAGGAGCTTGCCACAAAACCTAACAACCTGAATTTGATCCCTGGGATCTACATGTTGCAAGGGGCAAAATAACTTGCAAATCGAGCTCTGACCGCCACACACATCATATGGTATGCACAGATAAATGGATGGGTGGGTGTATGGACGGATGGATGAACAGATGGATGGACAGACAGATAGGATGGCAGACAGACAGACAGACAGCACATCTGTCCTCATCACAGTGAAAATAACTGTGACTCAGACATCAGGTGCCAACCTCCAGAGCTTCATGAATCGCTTCTGCACTCTCGGGCAAGGCCTCTGTGCTCCTCACACGCTCCTCTAAAGTGTCCAACCATGTGGTTTCCAGATCCAAATAGTGAAGCAACTCGACCCAACAAGACCAGACCTCCTAAAGAATGTAAAGGAAAATTAAAGCTGAAAAGAAGCCATAACCATACGTCATCCCTTCGATCAATGAGAACTCCATTTCAGTGAGAGTAATATACAGGACTTCAGAAACCAGAGAAGCTAGAATATCAAATAAAGGAGACAAAAGTAAATTTTCAATAAACTAGGAGCAATTAAGATGGAGGGAAAAAGAACAAATGAAAAAGAGGCTGCCTTGGTTTCCATTAAAATGAATTCCAAGGTTGAATGTCAAAAACAAATCTGAATAATTAATAGGGGAAAAAACATCAGAGAAATACAGAGAGACAGACAGACACACACACACACACACACACACACACTCTGGGTCCAATCCCCAGTACCACCACCACCACCACCATCTCCACTACCACCAACACCACCACCTCCACTACACCTCCAGCACCTCCAGAAAAAGCAAAAGGTAAAAATCATCCATGATATTTTTTATAGAAGCGTAAATCTCCTGGGACATACCCAATTCTGATTCCTAGATAACTAATAGGAGCAGATGTCTCTGTAGCCATCTGGACTTCTTTCCCAGTTAATAACAATAGACCAGTGTGAGAGGATGGGCCCACTTTACCAAAACAGGAGCCACGTAGTCCTGTGTTGTCCCTACTCAGAGCTCTGGGGTAAGAGAGAAGCCCGGAAGGCATGCATTTAGAGCTTCTTCTCCCTTGCTCCATGAAAAGATCTTATCTGACTGGCAAGATTAGAGTTCAGCACAAAATCCCCTGCATCTGCCTTCTTTAGATCTACTGAGTTAGGGCACAGTCCCACCCATACCCGGTATCAGCTCTGCTTGCCATAACAGAGATCAGCAGACATTTCCAGAGAGGCACAAAGGAGGTATTTCAAACGTTAGGGGTGACATCCATCGTCTGTCACAGGTTCATCTTTGGTGTTGGTATATAGGTGTTTACACCATTTTCAATCCTTCAGAAATACCACTCTTAACCAACCAAAAAAAAAAAAAAAAAAAAAAAGATGCACTAATTTTTTTTTTTTTTTTCAGGGCAGGCTTTCTCTGTGTAGCCCTGGTTGTCCCAGAACACACACTGTAGACCAGGCTGGCCTTAGACTCTGAGATCCACCTGCTTCTGGCTTCCCGAGTGCTAGGATTAAAGGCATGGGACACCACTGCCTAGCTAAAACTACACAATTTAGACTTGAGACCTCTACCATAATTTGCTGACTCTTGGTTCAGGGCAAAAGGAGGAGGAGATTTCTAGCCCCCCTTCCCCATTCCTCTTGCAAGAAGCAGACTGAGAAATCTGCTCAGGTCTTACAAGAACGGAAGGGTGGCAGAGAAACACTCCCAAGATGCAGGCTTGTCCCCAATTAAGAACCTTTCCTACTAACTGGTCTCAATTTGCATATTTATCTCAACACATAATGAATTAGAGTTGGGCATGGGACCGCACACCTGTAATCCCAGCCCTAGGGTGGACAAAGAAGTAGAAATGACCACTGCCAGTTTACATCAGACTACTTAACACAGTGAATTCCAAGCCAGCCAAGGATGCTTCCAAAAATCCTGCCTCAAAACAACCAACCAATGAGGTAGATAACAACCAAGGAATGAGTAAACTTAGTCCAAATCTTTCCACTGCATTATCAGAATTCACAACAATGTAATTGCTTATTGCAGGGTGTGTTTCAATTAAATTGGAATAACTCAAAATGCTTCTTAAATCTTTGGACCAGATTTTTTTTTTTTAAGCCATGAAGATGAGAAAACACATCCTTAAAATAATCCCACAGAATAATCTAGATCTTCAGTCTGATGGGCAGCGGGATTGTCTACCTAAAAATACAATGAAATCTTTACATATTAAAGCTCTTTTTCCCTCCAGTAAACATTAGATACTACTCAAAATAAAAATAAAAAATTAAAATAAAAACTTGAATTCCTATCTGTGTAGTCAGTTAGGTAAAAGAGAGCAGGCTGGAATCTTATGAGACAGTTGGGAAGTTAGGGTTTAAGGGAGACTCTGAAGCTCCGCCATAACCTGAGAGAACTCTGGTGAGCATACAAAACTAGTAAAGCCCGAAGGGGCTCAACTGTTCCTACTGAACCTCCTGAGAAATGCAGGCAGGTCTCGGTCTCCTTTTAAAATAAACAAAAATCTCTCAGTCTCTCTCAATCAATCTCTCTCTCTCTCTCTCTCTCTCTCTCTCTCCCTCTCATACACACACACACACACACACACACAGGGAAATGCGCACTGAATGGCAGAGCCTGGATCTCAGGGATCTCCAGATCTCAGGATGGTATCCCTGGAGGAAACAAGCTCTTACCTCCAGCGTGTGGCACTTCCCTCGAATTCTATTGCAGAGAAGCTGGTAGCTCTCCAGCACCTCATTGAACGCCGACGTCAGCTCCTGGCCACCAGAGGGCGCCTTGGCAGCCACCAGCTTGATGCTGTCCTTCAGAATTTTCACCCTCACCTCCTTCTGAAGCACATCCTCTTTTGCCCTCTGTCCCAAGAAAGGAGCAATTTGAAACACGACAGTTCTCTGTGACCAATATCTTTCTTTTAAAAAATAATAATTGGCTTCATATGGTCTGTGAATTGAATCTTGGGGATTCAGTGTTTCTTAGAAGGATGAACAAAATACTCACAGGAGGAAATATTGAGACAAAGTGTGGAGCAGAGACTCAAGGAAAAGCCATCCAGAGACTGCCTCACCTGGGATACATCCCATATATAGCCACCAAACCCAGGCATTCTTGTGGATTCTGGGAAGTGCTTGCTGATGGAAGCATGATAAGCTGTCTCCGGAGAGGCTCAGGCAGAGCCTGACAAATACAGAAGGGGATGCTCAAAGCCAACGACTGGACTGATAGGTCCCGGATGGAGGAGTTGGAGAAGGGGCTGAAGGAGCTGAGGGGGTTTGCAGCCCCGTGGAGGGAGCAATAGTGTCAACTAGCCAGAGCTCCCAGAGACTGGACCACCAACCAAAGAATACACATGGAGGGACCCATGGTGCTGGCCACATATGTGGCAGAGGAGGGCCTTGTTGGCCATCAGTGAGAGGAGAGGCCCTTGGGCCTGAGGGAGTTAGATGCCCCAGAATAGGGGAATGCTAGGAGGGAAGGAAGGGGAGCCCCTTCATAGAGGCAGGGGGAGGAGGGATAGGATAGGGGGTTTCCAAAGGGGAAAACATTTGAACTGTAAATAAAGTAAATATCCAATAATAACAACAACTACTACTACTAACCCAAAATCAAAACACCTAACTGATTCTCTATGCCTGAGTAGAACACTACTTAAGAAATTCTATAGCCTGAGTTTTTTGAAAGAAGAATGCTAAAAATAAAAATCTCACTCTTCTAGTTTCCAATTCCCAGTGCCCACAACATTTTCTTTTAATAACACCAGAGTTTAGAGGCAAGTTATCCTAAATAGTGTCTACTGACAAGATATATTTTCAAATTCTGGGCCCAGGGTAAGAGTCTAAATGAACTCATTTTAAATGACCACTGGAGGTCTGAACACATTAAATTGAAATAAATAAACACCCTCAAAAATGGCAGGATACCATGGCAGAGGCATCTATTAAAATGTCCCACAAATCCTTGTAAAAACATTTTCCTCTTAGAACATGGGTCCATCCATCCTTCCAATAATGAAGATGAAGAAATTCCACTGGACGATCTAATCCAGAAATAGCCGCTTTCCATCTGTGCTCAAGGTGCTTAATCTCATATGCAAGAAAATTTACCTACAGCCGTCTTTAACTTCCCCCTTTAGCTTGCTTTATTGCTTAATGGATTTCAGCTCTCCCAGGGTGAGGGAAAAGTAATTAAGTGTAGTGGCTTTTAAATTCCTAATGGCTGTTTTGAAGAATAAAAATGAGTGTCGCCCAATCAGAGGTTTGAATTTCATTTTTCTTCACTGTCAACCACAATGGCTTTTAAAAACAGCACCAAACATTCTTCACATAGTAGACTATCTTTAAATATTTTCGATACTAAAAATACTTTTAAAACTTTTCAAAAAGAGTTACATAAAAATTATATATATATATATATAAAAACACAGATTAAATAAGTCTCTTTTCATGTGTACTGACTCAAGATAGCATGAACGTCACATAGAATCTTTTTTAAAACTACCTGCACAGAAAAGTCTGCCTTGAATATCCTACTGGTTGTGTTCACAGTGGGTTAATCATATAGCCTGCTACTTGATCTTTTACAAAGAGAAGGGTTTGTCTTTTTTTTTTTTTTTAAGATAGGGTGTCTCTGTGTAGCCCTGGCTATCCTGGAACTCACTCTGTAGACCAGGCTGGCCTCGAACTTAGAGATCCATCTGCCTTTGCCCCTCTGCCCCTGCCTCTGTAGTGCTGGGATTGAAGTTGTGCCCCACCACCACCTGGCAAGAATGATGACTCTTAAAAACAGAATCATGCCTCATGCTTGAAGAATAGTGGAGGTAATGTGGTCTGAGGCCCAGTTCTTTCCTTATACAAGAACAACTACTGACACAGGAATAGACGTTTCTGGAACCTCAGCCCATGACTCCAACTTATCTTCACCTTATCTTCTCTCTATACTCCATGCTTCCTGCTCCAAGGACATTCTGGGGTTCCCTTGCACCTAATACTGACTCTATATCCCCTTGCCTGCTACACTAAGGATGTTCTATGGTTCCCATGTGCCTCCAATACTGACTCTATATTCCCTACCTCCTGCTCCAAGGATGTTCTGGGGTTCCCTGGGCCCCCAATAATCACTAGAATCAAACCCACTAGAACTAGGATAACCTCCCACCAACTTGTGAAGTCTCCCTTGCTCCTTACCAAAAATTACACTTCCCGGAAACAGTGATAGAAGTCACACACCACCATGACTATAATTAATACCACAAAATATACCCTGAGCAACTGCTAATGTAATAAGTTTATATGTGTGTATACAACAATAAAAAAAAAGAAAAATTACAGTTTCTCCTCATAAGCCTTCTTCAAGACTCTGAGTTCCATGATTATCCACAGGGACTTCTCAGCATCAATCAACTCGGGGGTGGACTTGAACCAGTGGACTGGCATCAGCCCCCTTTCCCAACTAAAATCACCACAGCTGCTCTTCACTCACTCCTACTATGAGAGTAGACTTGTCTATATGGCTCTGTGTAGTGTGACAGGTGAAGGACCAACAGACGAATGAGTGTGAAGAGGGGGTCTGGAAGAAGGACTTACCTTCATCTCCTCCACCGCCCTCTCGAGTTCTTCTGGGGACTTGTACTCGAAGTCCCTCTCCAGGTAGTCTTCTTCGGCCTGAGCCATCCACTCCTGCATCTCAGCCAGATCCTTTTTCAAGTTCATGGCTTTTTCCTGACTATCCGACAACCTGCTTTTTTGAACAGCAATCTAGGAAGGAAACACCATTCCACTCAGCAAATAAAGTTTGATACATTAAATGCCAAGTTCTACCCTTTAATATTTAAAGACACTGTGATAAATTTCCGGTCTTACATTTAATATTCAAGCAAAACTTCTTAAACATCCTGTCCTGGTGCTGTGTAACGTAAGAAATGATGAAAATGAATTCTATACAACATGTGAGACATGAACCTAACTTGAAGATGTAACTTCTACTATAACTCTGAAAATAGGGTTCACGGCTGGTGTTTTTTCCTTCCTGGTAGCCTGCATAGTACCTTCCAACACTGTGAAAGGTAGACAGCAGAAACCAACTTGGTTTCTGACCTTTTAATTCCACATTAAGTCGCTTAACCCATAGCGTTAAGGATATATACATCAAGTAATTTCATTGTAACACTATTATATAAAAAGTAAGACAGGAAGCCAAATTCCCATGGTTTCCTCACATCCGAAAATGAGTCTGGAGCTGGGCATGGTCATAGATTCTTTTAATGCCAGCCCTTGGGAGGCAGAAGCAAGTGGATCTCTATGAATCCAGGGCCAGCCTGCTCTACAGAGTAAGACTTGTTCTCAAAAATAAGGAAAAAAACTGAGAATGAAAAGAACTATTACAAAAGATGTCCATAAGATATTACCCTATAAAATGTCGGTTAGAAAGTACAAGATAGACATTCCATAGATGGCTCAATGGTTAAAAGCACTGGCTGCTCTTCCAGAGGATGCAGCTTCAATTCCCAGTACCCACATGGTCGCTCACTGCTATCAGTAACTATAACTCCAGTTCCAGGAAAACTAACACTCTATACACAGAGACATACAGACAGACAAAACACCAAAGCACAGAAAATAAAGAGAAAGAAAGAAAGAAAGAAAGAAAGAAAGAAAGAAAGAAAGAAAGAAAAGGTATATTTAAAAATAGCTATCTGTCTGGATCTGGCTCAGTAACTTTGTGAAGGACTTCAGAGGAGTCTGGAAATATTTTCAGAGTTCCTCACCTAACCACAAACTCACTTCACAACTGAAAGAGATGATCCTGTCACACAGGAATAGTACAACCTTCCCCTGACACGTCCAGCAGCCTGCTCAAATTACAAGTCTGAGTGGAGGCCAGAGCTGACAGTAACCAGAGGCCAGGACAGGAACAGGATGGGCTCACAGGAATATGGGTTAAAGACCAGTTAGTGGCTTTCCTGTTCCCTCCATCCAAACAGGAGCACAGGCCTATAAATAGACAAGGAACTTTTCTTTCCATGCCCACCCCGCAAGCTAGGGTGTGACTCTTCTAGGAGAAGCCACCACAGCACACAGTGCTGTTCCCATGATGGATGCTCAACACTTTCACTTGGGCAGCTCTTACTAAAACTCTGTGCGTGTGCGGTGTGTGTGTGTGTGTGTGTGTGTGTGTGTGTGTGTGTGTGTAAAATGCAATACAGCCACATAAATGTAGAATCTCCGACCTGCTTCCAGACTGTTCTTTGTTTACATTTCCTGAACAACAGTAAGTTTTATCATTTTAATGGAGCCATAGGAAAGTTGAAAATAAAACCCACAAAATCATAACTATATACTTGGTATTTTAGAACAGTGTTAATTTCTGTCATGCTAACATACATGAGATATATTTCTGTGCATTTTTGTTTGACATGGCCTCTTTTTCCTTACTTATTTTTATTTTGTATGGAGTTTTGCCTGTACACATGCTTGTACAACATGTGCATACAGTACCCATGGAGGCCAGAAGAGGATGTATCAAAATATCTGGAACTGGAGTTATAGACTGTTGTGTGCTGCCATGTGGGTGCTGGGAATGGAACATGGGTCCTCAGCAAGAGTAGAAGGGCTCTTAACTCCTAACCTATCTCTCCAGCCCCAGATATACCTATTTTTGCTAACTACAATAAAAAAACTATATTCTCTACAACTTCTTAAATTTTACTAGTGAGTGACATATGTTGTCTAGAACTGATCTAAATACTTTCTATACAATAGATTTTACATTGTTATGAGCAAGCTGGTGAACAGATGAAAGAGGGATGATGGATGGATGGATAGATATGACAGGCAGGAGATGGTGATGGTAGAAGATGTATGGATGAAGATGATGGAAGATGAAGGACAGATGGATGAATGCATGGATACAGAGAGACGAGGGATAAGTAGATGGATGGATGCTACATAGTTGCTTATTCCTCAACGTCACTTAGAAACCATGTCCTCTATTTCCTCCGACAAAATCCCCAGCTACTTACACCATCAGATTATGAAGCAGATATAGAAAATACAAACTCAGCTAGTGCATTCAGTGATGTTACAAAAAGATTATTTTCTTGAGTTTGATGACGGCATCTTGACAGATGCCTATATTGTAATATATGACGATAATTTCAAGCTCCTTTCTAAAGCATATTTTCAGAGATAAATAGAAAATATAAATACAAGACTAGCTACTGATAAATCTTGGAGTAGGTCTGTAGCACTATTATAATTGTTCTCCTCATTAAAATGTGTTCAAAATGAAGATGTTGGGCTAAAAACAAGAGCAAAACAGTCATGCCACCATAGGATAACTTCCCATTCCCTCCCCCGCTGTCTAGTGTCACTTTTTTCCCTACCTCTCCAGGGGATGCACTTTCCTCAGGGTCATCCAAAGTCTTTACCTGGTCAAAGTTAAAGCTTGATTTTTGGCTGAGATAACCTGACTCATATGCCCCTGGCTTTATTCACATCTCTTACTCACTGTCTTCTGGTTCCCATGCCCCAAGGGCACTAAGAATTTAAAAAGCTAAATTTTAAAAATAAGAAGCAGCCTTTGCATGTGCAGAATCAGCTCCACCTCCACCCTTCTAGAGCAGGACTCATCAACTTACCTGCCCCTGAGAAGCTTCTTCTTCGCATCATTCACACAGAGAGCACCACAATCCACACAGAACAGACCATTTGGCAATCTCCGGAGCCACCCGGAGCCATCAGTTTTCTTAGATAGTCCTCCACTCAAGCCCTGTCTATGTTCCCAAAAGACAGTTCACACATGGTATTTCTCATGACCACAAACACCATCTCTCCAGCCAAGAGTCATCAACTATTAGATCTCTGCAATGACCTAAGTACTTTCTCTGCTTTCACCAGGGGCTTCCTGAAGCAAACCCCATCTACACAAAAGCTGGAGGGACCTTAAGCCGTTTATCATGTGTCACTTCTCTACTTGAGACTCTCAAACTTAAGCCAATGAGCTCAGCAGGTAAAGGCACTTGCAACCAAGCCTGGCAAACTGAGTTCAATCACCCAGACTCACACAAAGGTAGAAGAGAACTGAGCCTGGAAAATTACTTTTGACCTCTCCATGTACCAGCACACATGCATGCATATAAACAATAACAAACAAAATAAGCTAACAAGTTTTCAAGACAGCTCACACTAGTTGTTGTCATGCTTAAAATCAAATCCAGCCTGCTTGCCCCAAGCAAAGTCCTATCCCCACCCTACCTTCTGACTTCAGGTAATCCCAGTTTCCATATCAGTAACTCCCTTCACTCTCTTCCAGCTGCAGCACCCTGGGTCCTCGGGAAACACACACACGTTCACTTCCACAACTGAACTTTAAAACAGGAAATTCCCATATTACCATACTGTCTGTACCCAAATCTGGCATGGCCCGCCTCTTCCTTTGTTCAGGAATCTACAGCAATGTCCCAATCTGAGCAACTCCCTGGCCAAACTATCGGAAACAAATCTACCTTCTCTTAACTCTTGGCTGTCCCTCCCTGACAGTTCATCTGCCTCACAGGAATGCAAACACCTCAAATGGAAGCTTTTCCCCTGGTCATTTCTGTGTCCCAGAACACACAAAGAAGCCTGGCAGCAGACACTAATTAAGAAAATACTAGCCTATGGCTGATTAATAAATATCTGCTGTTTAAAAGATTAATAGCTATAATTAGTAGATATCACACTCATATTTCCTCAAGGCAAGGCAAGTGTCATAAATGAATATGTGAAGCTCAATTGAAAACATAAAAAATAGCAGAGTCCTGAGTCTCACTGAGCAAGCAATACTCTTCCTTAATTTTAAATATATATATAATTTATATTTATACGATATACTAATATAACAAATATATATTAAATTAATATAATATATATTAAATATTAAGATATTTAATGTCTTATATATTATTAATATATATATCTTTAAATATCTTATACATCTTTATATATAATATATATAAGTAATATATAAATAAAATTAAAATAAGTAAATATTTATATATTATATATATTTTATATATAATGTATATGTATCTTTATATATAATATATGTCTTTAATATATGTTTAATGTATATCTTAAAATTAAGGAAGAGTATTGTCTGTGTGTGTGTGTGTGTGTGTATGCGCACACACACACACATCTATATATATCCACGTGTGCATGTGTCTGGGCATGTGTACTTAAGTGTGTTTTATGCTTTCCTATAAAAATTCTGGACCACTATTTTTCAGTTTGGCTTTCCTCATCAAGAGAAGCCAGTAACAGTGTGCCCTCTCCTAGAAAAGGTGCAAAGCTCACCTCTTTGCTGAATTTCTCCAGTTGGGATTGGTAATCCACTAGTCTTGTCTGTACCCATGTCTTGACTCCAGTGACTGGACACCTCTGAAGGCTAGTCTCTATTTCCCTCATGTTCTTCAGAGACGACTCGATTGTTTCAACTTCATTAGCAAATGTCTGAATACAGGAAATAAGCCCATGTTAAAACTACTCCCATGTAAGTGGGTATCAGTATCCTACCTACCTACCTGGATCCTGCAAATATTTCAAGGACATTTTGCCTGGGAGTCAGGATTCTCAGCTACTTATAAGATGACTCACTTCAAGAAATTCATTTCGCCTGGCATTTAGTACAGTCGCTTACTAAAAATTAAATTAGAATTACTTGAATCTCAGTGAGAAATATGATTTTTAATTACTTTAGAGTAGCAGTTCTCAACCTGTAGGCTGAACCCCTTTGGGGGTCACATATCAGACAGCCTGCATACCAGATATTTACATTATGATTCATAACTAGCAAAATTACAGTAATGAAGTAGCAATGAAAATAATGTTATGGTTGGGTGTCACCGCAACATGAGGAACTGTATGAAAGGTCACAGTATTAGGCAGGTTGAGAACCACTGCTTTAGAGAGACTTGAAGATTCGCAAGCATAAGTTGTATTGCTAGCACATTTCCTTTGCTAGATGTGCTCCTCAGAAAGGTTCATTGAGTGGTACAATAGCAGCAACATGCTTGTGGTAATCACCACATGAAGATCACCATCTTAACAGAAGAAAACGGCTTCCGAGGAGATAGATTCACTCTTGTTCTCGTCACAACTTCTATAACCACAGACAGCAATAAAATGTAAGCAATCTGCCTGTCCTTTATCAGCGATAAAGCCAATATAAAAGCTTTATAATAAAAGACATTTTATCTAGACTTCATAAGCCCTATTCTTTCTATTTTAATAACAGCGAGTGACAGAGAGCGAGAGGAAAACGTTATTTATTCAAGTAGGACTGCCAGAGCAGCAGAACTCACAGCACACTGGTCAAGCTGCCTCTGCAGAGCAGCAGCCTCTCCTTGGGCAGCCTGTTCTTTTAGGAGGAAGTCTTTGACGCCATTCATCCACTTCTTGATGACTTCTGAATCGGCCTACATCGAACACAAATAACAGAGGGGGATATTACTCACTGACATACAACCCGCCACATCTCAAGACCTACTGGGACCAAAGAACAAGGCAACTTCTCCAAACTTGATAACATCATTTTCATTTATTTCATTTCCTCTTTGAAGTCTCCTGACTTGGAAAATAAGTCTTTAGTTTATTCTCAAGTCAAAGTTCCCAAAAATGACAGTTAATTGATCATTCCACAAGTCTCAAGCCGCTCTGGAATAAACTATTTTATTTAAATGCAAGCAATATTTAGGACTAAGAGTCAAATTACAGGAACAATGCTATTCTAGTCAGAATCAACGCAAAAAAAAATCTTTTGCTTTCAACTAACTTAGGGCAATTTTTTTCTCAAAAGTTAAGTAAGCACACAGCAACACGAAGGAAACCTAACACAGGACTCTTCACTCTTCCATGGGATGCCTCCTTCTTTGAAAACAGAACTAGTCACTGTCTGGTCTATTTTGGTTCTTTTAACTACTCAAAGTTACTAAGTACAAAGAGAAGGCAAATGTTTTCTAGAAAAAGTAGGCCTTAGAAAGAAGATTGCAATGGAGTAGCTGCACAGAAGCCAATGGCAACAACACTTAAACTTCAATACTAAAGCAGTAGCTATATTTCCCAAAGCATCCTGTCCCATCATTGGTTAGTCTGCCTTGTTAATTTCCCTAATGTTTCCCTGAGACCCTTCAGTTCTCTCTCGATCACTCCTACAAACAGAAGTAAATGCGAATGGTCAAATTCAAAAGTGACAACCATGTGTCTCCCCTGTCCTGTGAAGGCTAAATATTCTTTCTTTCATGACATTTATAGGGCAGCATGCCTGGGTAATGCACAAACCATTCTGATTCATGTGCTCTGGAGACAACAAAAAATAATTTAATACTCCTATAATACACCAAATAAAACCAACTATTATCATTATGAAGCTGGAATGAATTGCAAACATGCCATACAGCTATGGCAAGTTACACCTATAAAATAGGTGACACCTATAAAATACCACCTACAACCATTTTGGATTTTTCTTAGTATGAGGTTGTCCCGTGCTTCTTTTGGGTTAAACTTGTTGTCCTTAAATATATCAGTCACAACATTAAGACTCAGTAAAACCCCAGTATTCTCAGTAATGACCTCAAAATAAGCTTCCCCTACCAAACACTGCCTAAAAGATGGCTAGTATAAGTATAGAACTTCATCACTATAAATACTAAATTTTGTTTTATTATGCTGACAATAGCAGTTTAAAAAATAAACCAACAACAAGCCAACAAAATAATTAGAACTTTTAACCTTTCCACTCTCCTACCAGCCTCTGTTCCTAAGTTTCTTCTACTTGGAAATCGGACACAGAAACACAATTTTCTATTGGGTACGTGGTTTGAGTCTGGTTGGTTAGTTGGTTGGTTTCAATTGGGTTTCTTGCTTTTGTGCGTTAGGATTTTTAGTGTCATAATGACACGCATTGTTTATAATTAATAAATGCTAATGAAAATGGAAGTGGGGCTGGAGGGATATCACAGCCGATAAGAGCACTCACTGCTCTTACAGAGAAGCAGGGTTCTGTTCTCAGCAACCCCAAGGCAACTCACAACTGTCTTTAATTCCAGCTCCAGAAGAGCCAACGCCCTCTTCTGGACTCCGTGGGAACTGCATGCACATGGTACAAGTACATATGTGCAAGTATAAAATAAACCACTAAAAATAAAAACAGGTTTCATAAAACATGCCTTTTAAAACCGCCTGCTTGCCCCGTTGCATTGCTAGTCTTCATTCTGAACTCCTAAAGCACACAGTATTTCTATGGCACTGGAAATCCATTGAAGCTAACTTTGAAAGAGGAAAATAGTTTCCCAGCTGAGTTTTCATTAACACAGACAGGTACCTCCTACCCAAAGGGGGCTAACAGTCACACTCAGCTCTGACTAAAATAGACAGCTTTAACTCAGTACTAGGAAATGAGAGGAAGTTTTAGGGGCCCAGTCATCTCTTCCTCACCTTCTCAGAAAGCCCCAGACCCACGTGAGGACAACCCAGGAACACCTGTTCCTTTTTGCTCTTAGTTTCATTGAGAAGAAAGAAAGAAGAATGTAGCGCACACACACACGCACACACACACATATGCCACACAGAAATAACCATCCTATCAGAGACAAAGCAATAAAAAAGGCAGCCTGTTTTCACTACAGAAAATCTACCATGTAATCCCCTGTGCCCCTTGATGGTGTGATGCCTGAGCTCACCAGCTAACATGGCTGTAAGAAACTAATTCTGTCTTGGCACGTGAGTTGCTCACCTGTAAAATCAGAATAACAACAACAACAACAACTCCGTTTAATTGTTCTGAAAATCACAGTGTTGGGACAGAGATCACCACACGGGTGCACACAACATATGCTTAGCACCCACGAAAGCATCTGCCTCGTTATTAACAACACAGAGCTCATTAGAGAGCTGATGCTTCCAAATTCTAGAACTTAGATCCTGTCAGAGACACCCAGGAATGCAGAAGCGAGGATGTGTTTGCTAAAAATCAGGTACTTTTTTAAAAAGTTGATTGATGTTGGCGTTAACATTTGTTGAGTCCTATATCTGTTTTAAAGGACCAGGAAATGGCCATCTGAAAGAACTCAATAGTGGTGTATCTGATGGGCATAGTTAAAGAGCTCAGCAGAAAGCCGAGTAAATGGTAGCCATTCCAAACTGTAAAAATGCCTTGCAGGAGCAGACCTACTAGATACCCCACCCTGAAGCCACACTGTGTAGCAAAGGGTCACTAAAGGAAGACTAGCTGCCACCAGCCTGCAGGAGAGTGCAGAGACTCAGCTCCACCCTCTTCCTTTCACACTCCCCAAAGTATTCAATTTTCCCTGGAAGAAAATCTTCTCATGTTCCTGTAGCAGAAACTGCCTGTCAGTACCACAAGCCAGCACATCTGAAGTCAGCGTTAATGCGCTGTGCAAGACTGAGACCACTAGAACAGTTTTGAACCAAATTCAAAACAAGCTTTAATGAAATACTGGCCAGGATGATAATCTCTGGTCAGATCCATTCCAGGGTTCCGAGAAAATGGAGTCACATTTCGCCAAGACTTTTAAAGCAAACCTATAAGGCTACATATTTCCCAACAGGTCCAATCAGAGGGAAGCATACATCCTAATGAACTTCCTGCCAAGGTCCCTCCTGCTGGCCTACATGTGATCAAACACATCTGGTGCAGTTGGGTCAAATAAATTTGTTCAGGAAAGTAAGAACATGCGCGTTGTTAATCTGTCTGTATCTATGTATGTCTGTCTCTCTGTCTCTATCTCCCTCTGAATGTGCATTTCTCTGTGTCTCTACTTCTGTCTCTCTGACACACACACCATATTGCCAGTAAATTTCTAATAAAAATGTCTGCAAAAAATTAATCAGTTCTAGTCTAAGACAGTAACCATTTCTCATTCTCATTCATAAATATTTAAGTGCAGATGAAATTGCTAATAATGTGGTTATTGAGAGGTCCTTAAAATACCAAAGATTCTCCTTTGGAATGGTGAAATTTTCTAAAAGCATTGACCATCCCTCCAGAAAACTTCTTGAGCAGGCAACACCCTGGAGCAGGGTCACAGAGAAGAAATGTAGGATCAATGAAACCATCCCTTTGCACCTAACCCTGTCCCCTCCTGAGCTGGAGAGAGAAGCATTTTAAAGCTCGGAACCTCTGGACAGGAGAACCTGAGAGCAGGGTGCACTGCAACCCCCCACAGGACTACAGCCACAGTCCTTGTGGTTTTCCTTTCCTGCTCCCCCATCAGCTGGAATACGTGTGGATCCTTAAGCTGTTAATTTCTGCCCCAAGACAGGGACAAAACCATCCTTGAAAATGCAGTTAGTACAGGAATTTAAAGTAAAGAGCTTCCTAGATAGCTCAGTTTGGAGGTATTCTGGAGCCTGTAGCAGACACTACCTGGGGTTTCAACAAATACCAAAAGCCTAATCAAAAGAATGTCATAAAATGGTGTTCTCTCACAGAGAAGAGGACAAAGAACAACATTGTCATCACATCAGCTCATCTAAACCTGTGTCCTGGGCTGGAGAGATAGCTCAGTGGTTAAGAACCGGAGGTCCTGAGTTCAATTCCCAGCAACCACATGGTGGCTCATAACCATCTGTAATGGGATCCGATGTACTCATATGGATGAAAAATAAATAAATCTATAAACCTGTGTCCCTAAATTCAAGGTGTGAATTGGCCCATTGTCTCCTGGAATGAGTAAAAATGGTGGGGGAGGGGGAGAGCAATATTTTAATTATTATATCACGCTTGTATTCTCTAGAAAGGTTAAATTAGCTAAATACTGACTTTATTCTTCCTTATCTTGACCCTGAAATACTTCCAAAATAATTTCAAAACCTATGTCTTCAATGGCAGAGTCCCCAGCATGCCCTTTCAGCATTCTGGGGCAGAATACACTGGTTTGGCTAAGTGTCCTTGACTTTGAGCAACTGAAGGAAGAGAAAGAAGCAGAGAGCTGTGCCTCACTGAGGATAAGTGGGTTTTGGACAGTTCAGTGACGCTCATAGAGAAGAGGCAGGGCATCTAACACACCTATGGAGTGACTCATTCAGATCACTTTCAGACTCATTCAGATCACAGAGGCCATTCACAGCCTCTTACTTGCTGGGCACCCCCACACACAGAGTTCTGTCTTCAAAGAGCTCACACCCTGGGAGGGGAAGAGAAACACAGAGTTCTAAGCAAGATAAAACTCCACAGGGTGTAGATGGGAGCGCTGAACAACAAAAGGGCGAGCTAAGACTGATGACTGGTCATTTGTTCTTAAAGGGGGAAGGTTGGGGGGGGGGGGGGTCAGAAGAGATGGCTCAGTGGCTAAGAGTACCTGCTGCTCTCCCAGCAACCACATGGTGGCTCACAGCCATCTGTAATGGAATGTGATTCCCTCTTCTGCTGCGCATGAAGACAGGGAACTCATATATAATAGATAGATGATGGATGGATGGATAGATAGATAGATAGATAGATAGAGCAAGCTAAAAAAACAAACAAACTACTGTACACATTAAAGAAAAAAATCAGCCAGGGGAATTTGATATACAAGTAAGTGTGTGACATGTCCAGAGGAAGGCAATATAGTCCATGGTAGTCCTTTAGGACCCATGATTCTCTCCCAGCCTGATGCCACTCACAGTAGGGACAATGAACAAGCTAGAAGAGGAAGGGGCAGGGACTGTGTGATAAGTGTGAACATTTCTCTCTGATGAAGATAACTAAATGACCGTCCCTTGCATCCGTGGGAAGATGAATTTCCAAGGTACCAGCTGGGAATCAGGAGTTGAGGTAGAGTGTGGGAACTGTTAGAAAGTGGAGGGCAGAGCCAAGAGGCACAAGTAGGCTTAGTGCGCACTTGGGGACGAGTTTAGTGTGCACTTGGGGATGCGCTGGTGATGTTCTAGGTATTCGCACACTGTAGGATCTTGAGTAGGGAAAGGAAATAATAGAAAATATATCACAGTCCAATAACAACCAAAGATACTACTACCAGGGGCAAGAGAGAAAAAAGAGCCTCGCTGGATTTTATTTTGTCCTCAGGATTCATAAGAGAATCCTATCAGTAAAATCAATTTTTTAAAAAAAATGCCTGTTTCATGTTTTTCAAATGTCTTGCTGTCAGGGAGGGAAGTGATGGACTGGAAATGCACAGCACAGGACAGATTTTAAGCCCACATTTGTGCCTAACACTATGGGAGAGCGTAGCAGTCTCGCCTTAGCCTGTATGAAAGGAATTAGCTGTAAAGACAAAGGAAATGTCAACAAATGCCAAGAAAATAAGAGACAACTATGACCACAGACACAAACATGGGGACTCTTCTTACAAATATCATAGGGTTGGAGGGAAGAAGGTAAGATAAGCACACCACCAAAATAACTTCAACTTCTAAAGCTGCTATATACTCTTGAAAGGCTTCTTTCTGAGCAGTAGGGTTTACTTTCTAAGCTCTGCACTCTATTAGCTATTGAAATGTCTGTATAAACTGATGACGTGACCACTCCATAGTACAGTTAAGGGAAGGTTTATACAGAGCAGAGAGAGTTTAGAGATGAGAGATTCGGGAATCATTTGTTCATGAAGTGGGGGAAGTTGCTACAATCTGTGAGAATTTGGAAATCTAACGTGCCGTCTTTGGCCATTAACTGGAGTTGGACTGAGGCCATTTGCAGCAAGACAAAATGGGATCTGAGTCTAAGGAGGGAGAGATCAGAAAAGGAGGAGAAAGGGTCACAAACAGGGACTCTGCCAGAGGGAGGATTCCAATAAGCTCCGGGGGGGGGGGGGGGGGAAGCAGCCCAGGAGGCAGACACCAGCAGAAATAAATGATCCATTTCTTAACAGAGTCAAGCCAACAGTTTGATTTGGAAAGGGGTCTAATCGTGCTCCTCCCAGATTTCAGCACCAGACATATAAACTAATGACATGACTACTCCCCTTAGTATGCATAAGGAAATGCTGTGTATGAGAGACAGAGAACAGCCAGAGGCATCTGGAAGAGTCCAGAGCAGAGAGAGACAGTAGTTGACTAAACATGGCCAGCAGACTGGACACGGCCATGAGAGAAACAGACAGAAGCACAAGGGGGTGGGGTGGGGGTGAGGGATAGGTCAACACAGGACAAGGTTTACAGAGAGGAAAACAGAGAGTGGGCGAAAGAAGAAGCACAGCTGAACAGCTGGGTTATACAGAGAATGTGGGGAACCCCTTAGGAAGACCAACATCGTCAACCAACCTGGACCCCAGGGAGGTCCCAGAGACTGAGCCACCAACCAAAGAGCACACACAGGCTGGTCCAGGCCACAGCAAGGCACGTATGTAGCAGAGGCTGCCTTGTCTGGCCTCAGTGGGAGAGGATGTGCCTAATTCTGTAGAGACTTGATGCCCCAGGGAAGGTGGGTGCAGGGGTGAGAGGTACCCTCTTAGAGATGAAGGGGAAAGGGGATGGAGCGAAGAACTCTGGGAGGGGGGAGGGGAACATTTGGGATGTAAATAAATACAATAATTTAAATAAAATAATTAGGAGGTGTAGCTGGGGGAAGGGAAGCTTCTGGGTTAGCGGGAGTTTAAGAAAGGAAATGGGAGATGCTGGGGTGCTAGCTCTGACTTTGAAATGTGTAGCTGGTACTTCTGATGCAGAGGGAGCCAGAAGACCTGCCTGTGCTTTGGTATGCTAATAGGCACCACAGATAGCCACATGTCCCTTCTGCCTTTTGGAATCTGGGGAAATGGAATTTCCTTTGGACCTAACGATGTCCCTCATCAAGATCTCCTATAGTGTATACTCTAATACAGGAAAGAAAAAAACAAGATTTGAATTAGTAGTATGTGTGGATTGTATACATCAGAATCCTGCAAAGATTCTCAGTGAATACAAGCCCACCAGGGCAGGAAATAGACTTGGGACTAAGAACACTGTTGGCAATGAGTATTTCTATATTATTCAATATCTACACAATAGCAGTCTTCATGTATCACATCTATGATTTTAAGCGCATGTTAAAAATCAGCAATTTCTGAATTTTACCAGGCTCAGTAGATACCCACACACCTTTAGTCCCAGCACTTTGGAAGCAGGAGTAGGTGGATCTCTGCTTGTTGGAGACCAGCCTGATCTACATAGGGAGTTCATCTACATAATGAAGCACTGTCTCAAATAATAAACTAATCAGCTTAATTAAATTAAGCAAACAATTCCACTACCTTATCCCTAAGAAACTCCATAAATTGGCAGTGACTCTCCCAGCTGCTGGGCTCACTGCTTTAAAGAATGGAGATTAAAGACTAAAACACCCATCAGGACATTGGAAAAAGAAAAAGGTTACCCTGTGAGTGAGTGTTTACTACAATTATCTTATAACTTTATAAAGAAACTTCCAAGTTTT
Organism: Rhynchomys soricoides; assembly: GCA_019843965.1. NCBI lineage: Eukaryota > Metazoa > Chordata > Mammalia > Rodentia > Muridae > Rhynchomys > Rhynchomys soricoides. The sequence continues at coordinate 4,684,318 of JADRCH010000061.1, forward strand.
CCCACATGAATTCTGAGTAGTGAATTAACAAGCAATTCGTTCGAAACAAGTGAGCAAGAGTGGCCTTTAGCATTAAAGTCATGCATGTGTTACATGTATGAAGTTACACAATTAACGAATAAATACAAATACTATCAGCAACCTTGCGGATAACCCACTAAAGAAAAAACAGAAAATAACAAATTTGTTAAAGTCTGGTACTGTAATAGCAAATATGTGGATAGAGACCCCTGTGTTTGATGAAGAATATCATATATATTTATGATATATATATATATCACAGTCCCCCATCTGGTTACTAAAGGTGCTTATAATTCAAATATTAGTAACAACAATGAAGTAAAATCTAAAACTGGATTATGCTAAATCCAGGATTCTCTTTTGTATTTTAGAAAAATTTTTACTCTCTTGAAATTCCATATTCAGATACTGGCCATCCTATTTAATTTTAACATGTCAACTGGTCACAGCCAAGAATCAATGATTCTCAACTAAGGGACTGGCCAGATCAAATTGGCCTATGGGCCTGTCTGTGGGGAATAGTCTTGATTGTTAATTGACTTAGATGTGAGAGGAGATGGCACCATTCTCTAGGCAGGTGATCTAGGACTGTATTAAGAAAGACAGATAAGCACAGGTCTGAGAGCAAACCAGCAAACAGCAAGATCCTCCATGGTTTCTGCTTTAGTTTCTGCTTCATTCTCTTCCCTGACTCCTTATAGCAACGGGCTGTGATCATGAAGTATAAACGCCTCCCTCCCTGAGATGCTTTAGTCAGCAATTTTATCACAGCATCAGAAAAGCAACTGGAATACGTACATTTAACTAACCCTAAAATAAACTTTTCAGGAGTCACTCATGAATTCCCCTAACTATAAGATTTCAATTTGAAAATATAAAAACGGTTCACACAGTATGGGTCAACCTTGAACTCTCTGACATTTGGAACTAAACAGTTCTGCGTCTATGAGAGCCAACCAGTGTGCCATAAAACAGCTAGCTGCATCCCTGGCTACTATGCCTCTGTTGTCACTGCTCTACCACACCCCTAGGCCATGACAGTGACAGCCTAAATTGTCTTTGGACTAACACACATCTGGGGGGGGGGGGGACTGCTAGTGAGAATCATTGATAATCCAATGTGTGACCATCATCAACAATTTTGCAGTCACAGCCAGGTATAATTCTTATTCATACCATTGTAATATGTATGGTCTGTGAGTATATCAGAAGGTTGTAAAAGCTTCTCACTTGTAGTAGGAACACTTAAAGTCGTGTGGCAGAATGCCCGTTAGCATGATGAGACCCTGAGGTTAACCCTCTACCAAGGGTTAAAAAGGCAGGCACAGTGGCACACACCTACACTCTCAGCACTTGAGGAGACTGAAGGATCAGAAGTTCAAGGTCATCCTTGACTATATAGCATGGTTTAGGCCAGCCTAGGACATGGGAGAGCCTACCCCCATGTCCCCACTCCATTCCCTGCTTCTAACTAGGTTAACTTCTTCTACTCTAACTAGTCACCATTGTACTTTGAACACTGGTTCATAGGCCATGTAGACCCCCAGGCTGAAATTCTATCTCAAGCACGATTACTACGTCCTCGCCAAGGTCTTGTGCACCTCTACCATGAAGTCTTCTCTACAAGGCAAAAGAAATGCATGTACTTACCAACACATTAAAATATCTCTGATAAGCAACTTATAACTCCCAACTTAAGCATATACTAAATGTAGGACCAGGAAGGCAAAGTATTCAGAAAGCAGATATTCCAGTCTTACGTGATAATCACTGTATGCCCTGAAACAAGCCTAAATTCCTACTGGCCTCTCGATTTACCTCAAAATCTCTGAGTCTGGGCATGATTTCCTCAAGCAAATGTAAATCTCTGGAAACTTTGGTCTTTACTTTATTCCATTTGCCTTGGACATCATCAAATTCTTGTTTATACATTTTTCCCACATCAGGAAGCATATTTTTCTCCAAAGTCTTTGTTTCTTCTGAAAGTTTATGTAACATAGGTTTTTGATTCTCAAGGGTTTCATCAAGGGCCTGCAAAAGTTTCAAAAGATTAAAAGCATTCACAATGATGTATGTATCAGCACTGATGTAGTAATATGTGTGTGTGTGTGTGTGTGTGTGTGTGATATATATATTATATGGGGAAGAGGGAATATTACTTAAAAATTGTAAAGAAAAAAGGGGTATAATAAGAAAAGTCAAAGCTTTCTTTTCATGAGTTAAGTAGGGATGGCATAATATATTCTGTACATTAAAAACCCCATAACAGCACACACAGTGTAGGACAAGAGTCCAAGGCCAAGAGTTAGTCAGATAAAAGAGACAATAGAATGAACTCTATCCCTGGAATTCAGAGGAAGAGAAACGGAAGTTTCCAAACTCGTCCTCTGGACTCCGTGCATACCCACCTCCACACTATTGATAATAAATAATAACAAACAAAAAATAAAATAAATTATATTTAATCAGTTATTTTTTGTAACAAAGTTTTAGCAATCTCAAAAGACTTAATCAAAAGTGGCCATTTATTGTAATCACAGAAAAACCATTTCAAATACATAACACAAACTCTCAGAAATGGTCAGCGCTCCCAAAGACAGCTTACCTTTTTCTCCTGCAGGGCCTGCTCCACCTCTGTGGGATCATTCAGGGCATTCAGAGAGGCCTGGGCTGCTTTTTCTGACTCACTTAGCATTTTTTTCAGGGTGTTCAATGTGTCCAAATACGCAGGTTCAGGCTGGCTCTTCAGCTCTGACAATTGAAACATGCTAACTTAGGGAAAACAACACTAGGACTTCACTATTGTTATTGTCTACACCATTAATCTTCTGAATATAATAAGTAGACTCCAAGAGATAATAAATTAGATCCCCTGATTATAACTGAAAAGGCTCTCTGTTGGTTAACAAGATCGGCCATCCCTCTGGCATTACCAATAGACAGACGGTGGCTTCATTCCTCGGGAGGCTGGTGTTTGAACTATTAACTCACTAGCGTTTTTCTTCATTTGATCATGATGAAATGTCTCTATGAAGCTTGAAGCACAACGTTCCTTTTGTCTCTCACACAACCTCCCCTTCCCCAAATGCTACACAAAGAATAAAGGGAAGCAAAGACCCACTCCACCAGCTTTCCTGAAATGCCATGAGTATACACAAACTATATGGGAACTAAAGACAGAAACAAGGATGATTGGCAACAACCAGCTAGTACAGCAGATCTCTCTGTGCCTCTGTGCAAATCCCAAACAATCAGCATTTGTACAGAAGAGGAAGTGAGTTGAATGTGAAGCACCAAGAGGTGAAATCAATTAGCACATAAGTTCAACTGCCTACTCCTGATCCTTGTCAAAAAGAAAAGCTTGGCTTGCAAGGGTCAGCTGGGAAAGGCATCTTCTCTGGTTTTTACGTCACACTGTAAGTTAACGGATTTCCATGAGTGAAATGCATGAAGCCCAAATGCACAGTCAAAAGAAGAGTAACATGATGCCTCTGCCTAACACGTATAGCTTCCTAATACCTGTACATAGCGTGCAGGAGCTAATGTGGTGGAGGTCACAGTCATGGCATAGAGAGCACACAACACGTAACAACCCAGGGCAGCGGCTGAAATGAAGATACACCTAAAGCGACACACAAGCTTTCCAAATCCAGCTACCAAAGCCAGCTTTATTCCAATTTCAACTTGTTCAATTTCATTCAAATTCTGGGAAAGCAAAGAAATTTCTTTTCAAGGATCAGGTGAGGCTGTTAAAACCTTAACCACTGGGAACAAATAGAAATCGATGATGTTTTGTTTGATCAGAGCAAAGTTGTTTCTCCTATAAAATTCTCCATAAAGGAGGAAGTGCAAACCATGTGCTTAGCAAGCATGAGGCACTGGGATTCAACCCATCACCACAAAAGGAAAACAAAAATCTTCCAGAAGAAATTATATCTTACTTATACAATTTTAGAGCATGCCCAACTAGCTTGGGGTTTTTTGTTTTTGTTTTTTGTTTTTTTTTGGGGGGGGGGGTTGTTTGTTTTTTGGTTTTTGTTTATTTTTGTTTTTTGTTTTGGTTTTTTGTTTTGTCTTGTTTTGGGAGGTTTTTTGGGTTGTTTGGTTGGTTTTTGGTTTGTTTGGGGGGTTTTTTGTTTGGTTTGGTTTGGTTTTTGGTTTTTTTGGGGGGAAGAGGGGAGTTGAGACAGGGTTTCTCTGTATAGCCTTGACTCCATTGGAACTCACTCTGTAGACCAGGCTAGCCTTGAATTCAGATTGCCTATCCTTCTGCCTCTGCTCCTGCCCCTGCCTCCCAAGTGCCACCACCACCAAGCCAGGTCTGAATGTATTATAAGACCTCAAGCCACAGGGGTGCAGAGGAAGAAAACATGAAGCCAGGATGAAACACAGACACAACTAAAGATCTAAATATTGGGAGTGATTTTTAGATTTAAGGCAAACTGAGAGAAGAAACGGAGAGACAGAGACAGAGAGACAGTCAGACAGACAGACACAGAGAGAGAGAGACAGAGACAGAGACAGAGAGACAGAGAGACAGAGACAGCAGAGGAAAGCCAATATTTACCATTTTCTAGTTGTTGGTGGTATTCCTCTAAAGCCTTCCGCATAGCCTGGTAGTGACGTCGAAGGTCATCAAGCCCCTGCTGGACAAAACCTGGGACAGAGGGTTGAGACTTCAGGGCTGAACAGCTTGCACACAGCGTCTCAATTCTGGGGTGAAGGCCAAGGAGATCTGTCAGTTTCCTCTGAGGAAGAGAAAATACGGTCACTTCACTCCCTGAAGATGAGTGTCCCCATAAAGAGTTATTAAGAAGATGAACACAAAGCTCATGATACAAGATCCATGTTCCTCTACTCTGCTTTCTCTTCAGACTGCAAGACCCTTTGCCTCGTACGAGATACAGCCTCTTCAGCTACAGACACGGCTTGGTGGGTAAGAGCATTTGCTAAGCAATCATGAAGACCTGAGTTGGACCCCCAGCACCCATGTAAAAATGTGGGTATTACCACATGCCGCCACCTTGATATTATGGGAGGGCAGAGATAGTAGGATAGCTGGGACTTACTAGACACCAGGCTCCAGGTTCAGTGAGAGACCATGTCTCAAAGGAATAAGGTAACATGTGGTAGGGCAGGGCACCTAATGTCCTTCTCTGACCTCTTCTCGCATCCAAGAGTAGAGATATGTGTGCACACACACATGCATCATTCACCACACACCACACACTGAATGATATCTCTTTATACATGAGACTCAGCCCAGAAAGGTCTCCATGAGTAGAGATGCAGGTGCGCGCGCGCACACACACACACCCTGAATGATACCTCCTCTTTATATATGAGGCTCAGCCCAGAAAGGCTCTATAGTCCTATAGTCCAGCCATTTCTCACCCTACCTGGCAGGAATCCTTTAAGCTTGGCAAAGGCTGCAGGGGCGATTCAGAAAGGCGTGTGTCCTTCAGCCACTCTTCCTTCGCCTTGATGGTCCTTTCAAGATCATCAAGCTGCTTAAAATAAGTATTTATATCTTCCTGCAGCTGGATCTTCCTTCCCAGATCTTCCAGCTGCTGAGATATCATCTTCCACTCCAACGAAACCCTTTCCAGAACATCGTTTATTTCTTCAGTCGAAAGGCCCTCTACAGAAACAAAAAAGTCTAAGTGCACCAAAGCAGACACTTCATCTAGTAATAGCAACATTGTTTAGGATTGGTCCTAGACATCTTTCACAGTGAAAGATGAAGCAATGTTACATACAATGTTACATACAATGGTCACACCCTTAGGTCCTTTCTAACACAACTAAAAATCATAATGATAGACTAATAAATGGATACGCTTTAACTCCTTGACCTATGGGGAGTTAGGAACACTAAGAGTTCAGGGGTGAGGTGGTACATCTATAAAGTATCACCCAGTTCCTCTTCTGTAGACCATGTTTCTATCCCCAACACAGTAACACTCCACTAGTTTATAATCTAGCAGGCAAATCAACTCAAATGCCTGAATTTGTGCAGAGCTCTGACATCAGAATATATGCCTTCTGCCATAGGAAAACGAAACAGATGGCTAGCAAAACTCAGAGCTGGCTCAAGTCTAGGGTGACAAAAGATGACAAGAGTCCCCTTGCCTGCAAGCAAAATGGATACATGTAGGAACATTAAGCCAAGTGCCAGTTTCATGAAGCTTCAAGAAGCCTACAAAGTACTCTGAACACATATAAATAAATATAAACAATGTCAAAATAATGATAATGGTACCTACTTTGGAGACACATCTCAGAAATGCTATTATATTATGCTATTCTTATAAGCACATCTATCTATTTACTTATTTTGTATTGGGGGTTACTACACGCCAAGGCATGCACATGGAGGTCAGAGGACAGGCTGCTGGTGTTGTTTCTCTTCCCACCATGTGGCTCCCAGGGAAGGATCTAAGTCATTATGCTTGGTGGCAAAAAAAAAAAAAAAAAAATTGAGCCATCTTTCCAGCCACTAGCAGTCTTAAATTTTTTTCTCAAACTTTAGAAAGGTACACAATGATTTTAGAAATGACAAAAAATTATTTATAACAATAGGTCTTTCCACATCCCTTGCAGTGCTATAAAATACCATTAAATCTCTTTTAAATGACTGTGAGGAGATACGGGGAAGGGGTGACCCGTTGCGGTTCGGTCAGTTCCTATGTACTGCAATGCTAAATTCTTTGCCAGAAGGTCTAGGCCTACCCGTGAATTACCAGCTTTTCTTATGTAGACCTTGTTCCTTAACTTAAAACTATTGGTTAGTGGAGAGATCAGAGGTAGGCGGGTTTTTAAGTTACCTGGTTGAGCATGGGAGAACTGGAAGAATGAGGTGGAGAGAGGAGAAGGGACCATGAGGGAAGGTGGACCATGAGCCCGTGCCCAGGAGAAACAGCAAGTATCTGGGGTACAGTGATGGGGAGGTAGCCAGGCCAGCAGTTAGGAAAGCAGATTGGGCGTTTTACACACACACACACACACACACACACACACACACACACACACACACACAGTAATTGTCAAAGGCAAATAAAATAACCATAGCCTAGGTCTCATTTATTTGTAAGCTAGCTGAGGATAAGATGAAATTGGTTGCACTATAGCAACCAAATCTTTCTATTTGGCAGACACGTGTGCTGAAAGGAGAGCCTCAACACCTTCAGGATATGAGTTAGGAGCACAGTTGACACAAGCCTTCTCTGTAAACATATATGATTATCATCCATAGTCATGGAAACTCAACTTGAAAGGAGAATGTCATGGAAAACAAGAAGCCACCCCTGTTCCACCAACTATACAACTTTAGATGGCTTTGTGTCACAATGCATCCCCTAGGAATCACAGATACAAACATGCACGTCATGGTTGAAAGATACCACACACATCAGCTGTTCAAGTGTGCTTCCACCAGCAAGCTACGAAGAGAACATTAAACCTAAGCAAGGCGGTCGCACCGCAGTCCATGTGCAAGTATCACTGTTAATGGAGTCATGGACAAGAAAAAGCACCATTTTTCTTAACAACTGTGTGAACAATGGTCATAAAGAGCGTGCGCTTTGACATGGTCAAATACATAAATGCTGGCAAATACTTAGACGCATAAAACAAAAATAAATTATAAAGAAAAATTTATTCTAAAAGCAGTAATTGCAAAATGATTCATACATACACACATTAAAAAAAATTCTGGAGATTTCAAAACTTCTGGTTTAAAGATTTGGTCTAACTAATCTGCCACTTTGTGACTTGGCTGTTTATAGCTTTGATCAAGGGCAGAAGCAGACACAGAATACTTACAAAGGGAGACGAGTAGGTCCTACCTCTCCCTGGGCAGGAGTTGAGTAATATGTGGAGAGCTATTAAATACCATTTAAACTGATGTGAGTGTTAGTAAGTTCCTATCATAAGCATTCCCTCTGTTGTTGATTTTCCCATAAATAAAAACGTGAGGGAAGGGGTGACCTAACTCCCCAAATGACGCTCCTGGAGTCTCCTTACTGCTCTAAGAAAAGGGGCTATCGGTAAAATAGCCAAAAGGCTGCCATTAAGCTGGCCTCAGCCACTTGGAATGGCCCCACAGGTGCCTTAGGGAACGCACATGACAATCAAGGCTGCAGCACAGGCCCAGCTCCTGAAGGTGCAGCAGCAACCCTGAGAGTTTGAACTAAACTTGCTAATCTTGCTAGCTTCAGCAAACACTAGATGACACTGTGCCTATCTCCACCCAGGTGGGAGCAGAAGCACTTCCTCAGTGGCTTCCAATCACCAATGTGATTGCTACAAACGGGACAACACTACTCTTGGTATAGACACAAACTTTACTTTTGAAGTTTGCTGCAATTGATACAAATACCCTTTCTCTGGCTACGTGAGAGGACTGTTTGGCTCACTTGGTGAACTAGCTGGAAAACACTCTTACACAGCCCTCCCTGGTGCTGCAACATTAGGTCCTGTAAAGGCTTTTCTGGTGTAGTCTCTACTGGCCGGCCTACTGTCAGGTGAATGAGCAGTGTCAGCGGGAGAGCAAAGCAGGCAGCCCTGAACCAGACCAGCAGCGGGGGAGGAGTGGGGACTGGCTGCCTGACAGCTTTAGAAAAGACCGAGGAGACCACTTATGTACGCAAAGCCTTGAATGCCATCCCTAGCACATATGGGGGTTCAGGGGAGAAGTTGAGGAAAAGGGGGTAACTGGGTTTAGAAAAAGAAGGATGGAGAGAGATGCAGAACTGAGCAGTCCCGGCGGACTAAACCTCAAAAGAGGCAAGGAAGCGGGCTGCTGGACATTTGAAGATGAGACAGACCTAAGCAATTAGCAGACCAAGTTGCAAAAGGGACAGAGGAGCCAGCTGTATACACAGCTGCGAAATAGGCAGAGAGTCTACTAACAGTGGTGAAAAGGCAGAGGTAGCCAGGTCCTGAGCAGCAGCAATGGGGACGCAGACAGAGCCACAGCACAATGGAGTGGTGTGAGAGAACAGACAGGGTGAGAGAGAAGGTAAGAGAGGGTGGAGGGACGAGGCTAAACAGAGACAAAGACCAAGAAGAAACTACAAACTTCGGTCCCCAGAATAGACCCAGAAAGCTGCCAAGCCTTTAGAGCCAAGAGTTTTAGCCACCACAGGCACAGAAGCTATAATATTGGCCATTGCCCAAGGTTGAGGAATTCCTACAGCTATGTCCACTACTTACAAGGTACAAAGCCAGCCAGTTTCTAGGGACGAAGAGTCCCCACTTCCTAGGCCTATGCAATAAGTCTGATGCTTATAGAAGAGTCCCACTGTGAGAAGCCAGCACAAGAGTGTTTTACCAGAGAGCACTGCCTGATGTTGCTCCTGCCTGCTGAAGCCATACACTGCTGTGAACAGATGCTATAGCTGCCTACAGAAGACAGCGCTTCCCTTGCCTATCCATGATTTCTGTGCAGGTGGAGCTGCACCCAGACACCCAGCCATCTGACAGGCAACCGAAGTATTTTTAGAATTAGGAGCAGGTGCACAGGAAATGTGTTTCTTGGTGTCCTCACTCTAGAGACCTCAAGAAGGGAGCTTCTGCAGTCAGCCTGGCCAACCCTACTTGCTCCTGCCTATGTGCACCAGCTGGCATGTGCCTGCTATGGTTTCTGCCTTTATACCATGGCCTAAAGCTTCTTGTGAACCTCACTAGACTGCAACCCACAGCCCAGCCTTTGACATTCTCAGCCTACCACGTCTTTCCTTAAGGGGGAAGGGAGAAAGGTCCAATTCCACCAAAGAAGGAACTATATGCCAAACTTAACAGCCACAGCAAAAACCAATACTAATTTTAGGTTTCTCTGTGTCTATGCAAGGCTTTAATGAGGGGCAAGGGTCTCTGCTGCATGCAAATCTTTCAAATACAAGTAACATCAAATTTAAGTAGAAAAATGTTTGTAGAGTATATTAATGTGATCCTCTGAAAAATGACCAAAAATCAAACATTAGTAAGTGTCCTAGTTAGCTTTAATTGTCTATCTGACACGGCCTCACATCATCTGACATCCTCAACTAAGGAATTGTCTATATCACACTGGTCATTGGGCATTGTCTTGATCCTTAAAAGATGTAAAACAGTCCAACCCACGGTGGGTAACACCATTCCTTAGGCAGGTGGTCCTACGCTGTAAGGACCAGGCAGCCAGCAAGCAGCCTCCTTCCATGGTTTCTGCTTTCAGATGCCTGAGTTCCCACCTTGATGTCTCAACGATGGACTGGGATCTGTAAGCTGAAACAAACCGGTTCTTCCCCTGAGCTACCCTGGGTCATAGTGATTGTCACAGCAGCAGAATGAAACTAAAATAAGTTTACCTTAAGGTGACTTCATATCTAAGGAGTTACCAGCATAAAAATTCCCCTCCGTGCCTTCATGTTTAAGAAAAATTCAGAGTATGTGACCCCAAAGGCGAGGTTTCACAATCTTGTGCACTGCTGGATTTTAATTGCTCTGCTGAGGTTTTCAAGGTTTCTAGTTTTCTGACCCCCATGTGGGTGCAGAACAACTTTGATTTTATCTGTGTTTAATAAAAAGCTTCAAGGTAAGATTCCAGTTTTTAAAAGATTCTGCTGCCTCAAAAAAAAAAAAAAAAAAAGATTGAAAACCAGATTATTTTTTCTAGTTTTGTCTATTAAATGGTTTTTTTATGTGTTAAACTGCAAATATTAAGTGTGACCTTCTAAAATAATCTGAGAGGGGAAAAAAAAAAGCCCTGCTGGGCCTCACCTTTTCCCATTTGCTCCTGAAGGATTTGTCCGGTTTGATTCAGTTCATCCAGTCGGGGGATCTTTTCGTTCTGTTCTTTTTCTAATCCCTGGAAATAAAGACCAAATATAAAACACTGAAATCCTCCCCCTCTCAATGTAATGCTAATGTTATTTTAAAACCTCATATTTAGTGCCTTCTTAACTTTTCTTCAGGTATTTCAAAGTTCATCTACAAAGTAATATGATAAAAAATCTACACAATCTCTGGTCACTCTCTAGCACTCTGAGAATTAGTAAGTCTGAAAAAGAAAATTTCAAAACTGCCAACAGTGACTATAAACTTTAAATTCTTTTAGAAGGAAAGATTATAAGTTCTGTAATGAGTTCATTATCAAAGGGAAATCATTAAATTTAGCATTTTGGGCCTAAGATATCCACTTGAGAAGATAGTTTATTTCATATCATAAGAATAAAGGTTTGGGTACACACCTTCAACCTCAGCTCTCGGGAGGCAGAGGAAAAAGATCCACTGTGAGTTTAAGGCTAGCCTGCTCTACAGAGCAAGTTATAGGCTAGCCAAGGCTATGTAGTGAGACCCTGACTCAAACAAAACAAAAATGGTACTGGGGGTGGAAAGAAGAAGAAAACAAAATAATGGATTCAGTCAAAGGAACTCAACATGGCGATGACAGAGCTCACCAGGGAGAAGTCAGGCAAGAAGAGAATGATTCTGAGCCTCAGTATTATCTGCTGGCACCATTGTTGGTCCAGGCTCTACATCTGACTCAAGGGTGAACAAAGCACATTTCACATGCAATTTTAAAATTATGACAGCATCCTTAGAGCCAAAACAAAAACAGTTTCGGTTTGAGAAGTGATCTTTTATCATAACACAGTGGGCCTCAGCATCTAAAATCTGAAACCATTCAAGTGCTTTATGGAAAACCGTATACTGCTTGCATAGAGCCTGTGTCCATGCTCTTGCAAGTTCGAGTCACCTCTAGCTTGCTTTAAATCCCCAACAAGATGTAATGTACACTAAGCGGACGTTACACTGTCCTTGATGGAGGAAAGGGACAAGATTATGTATGTGCTTAGCTCAGATACAATCATCCTGAGACTCAACACACCGTGCAGGGGCAAGACAGGAGGTGGCAATTCTCTAAGGACGTTTCTAGTGCTAGAAAGATGAAGGGGCTGGGCAAAGTGTGTGCACACTTTATTCATATAGACTCTGTGATGTCTGGGGTACAGCAAATTCAAGTTTTGCTTTCAACAACTCTCTAGAAATTCTTTTCCCAATATTTCAATCCAGTTAAGTGATTCCATGAGTCCAATGACCAACTGTACCTTTTTTTTAAAAAGCTGTCTTCTTTAAAGAAAATATTTTAAGGCAATTTTAATACGCCAAATGTTTTGTTGTATACAAAGGCAGGATATCTCTGGAACAATACAAAGTCCTAAGAAACTATGTACCAGACTGTGTACATTTAAACCTACATAAAAGGCAATAATGACGACGGTGTGTACAACTCAATGAATAAGGAGGAAAAAGGGGGAATTTTTGAATTTCTCCTACATATGGTGATCTGGTGCTTACAGTCATGCTCTAAAAGCCATCTGTGGCTTACATATATTTCACAGAAGCTTCCGGACCCTGGCACATCTCTGTGCCAATAGTAAAAATAACCTGATGAATTATTTTACTTCCTGGTATATTCGCTGTCTATTTTACCTTCAATTTCTTTTTCATTCCAGAGGTCTCCTGCAACTTCTTATACTCCTTCATCTCTGTGTTCTGAATGGCAGTCTTTGATTTCAAAACCCAGTTCAGCAGCTCTGTACTTATAGCATCAAACCTGGTCAAGATGGAGACATTTGCCTCTGTCACTGGTCAGCTTCCATGGTTGCCTGAACACCCACCAGGCAGGGGTGTTCTAACACTGCCCCAAAATAGAGCACCCATCTGTAATACTTTTAAGAGTGAAAACATTACAGGGCTAGTAAAATAATTAAATTAACTTTTTCTTACTTAATTGGGATACTTAATTACTTATTTTTATAAGCTATTGTGGACAACAAAAACCAGATTTAGTTAGATGATAACAGAAAAAGAACAAGTACAAACATTTATAAAATTGTCCTCTGTTGCTCAATACATAGTTAACTAGATCTCTCTCAGCCTTTCAGGAGCTTCAAGTCCCCAGAAGCAATTGAAAGTGACAGGCAATAACAAAAGTATTTGCTGGGTACTAATTCCAGGACTTCCGAGGGATGACTCCGAATCCATCCACGGAAAGGCCGGTTTCAGGGCATAAGCATGGCTGTGCTTAACAGCTTTCCTAGCAAAGGGAAAGCAAAGGAAATGGAGGCCATGCTTTGCAAGCTACAACTAGGTGTGTCTGGTACAGTGAGTGCTGCGAGGGAAGGCTAATTAATGATGTGGCCAAGAGTCACAGGGGCCAGTAACTGGAAGGGTTAAACAAATGGGCTTAAACAAAGCAAACTCATCAGCTGTGTTAAGCACAGAACTGATATGAGAGTCTGCTCATAGCATCCTAGTCACTGTGGGGCCAGAACCAAAGACTGCACAGAAAGGGCAGCCATAGATAGAAAGCAAGAGGAGCTCAGAGGGTGGTGATGGGGGGAAGAAGGGTGGGCAGGTTGGACATGGGATCCTAAGGCAGGCAAAAACCACAGTTCTCTGGAAGGTAACCAGAGACAAGACCCTTGGCTAAGCCTTCCATGTCTATCACTAACACAAAGAATCCTCACAACTCTCTCTGAAAATATCTTGGAGTATTCCTTTTAGAGTGGAAACAGTTGAGCTCACAAGAGTTTAGAACACTGGACCCCCACTAGTAAATAAATGAAGCAAGAGCTACTCAAACAAGACACTCTGTGCGCCTGCCCCCACCCCAGTGTGAATCAGTATCATAAGCAAGATTAGATGTATTTGAAGGTTCGTCTGGGAAGCATCACTTAATGTGTTCTTAGATACTCTGTAAGCTTTCTACGTAATAAGTGGTTAAAAGGGCATTTCTACAATATCTCAAATCTAAAGCAGAAGAGGCAAGAGTTAAGGGAACTAATCAAATAATAGCTACCAGCCAGAAAACATGATAGTTCCACATTCCTGAAAGCAAGTTACAACTGACTTGGCATCTGTGGTGGCTGAACCCCAGGCACCACCTGTTAATATATAAATGTTCCAGACTAGTAAACAAGAAGCAGCAATGCTTCTTACAGACTCTCCACCCACATAACCCATCCCTTCAGTACCTTGAAGTCTCACCTCTAACTACAGCCAGGCAAACAAAATGTGCACAACCGAAACTTCCTTCTCTATCTTCTCTGTAACAAACTGCTTTGAGGACTGCAGGGATGGCTGCTTGCCCCGTAAGATTTGACCTAAAGCTCCAGAACCTGCATTTGAAAAGCCTGGCTGGGTGGCATGCCTAGAATCCCAGAATTAGGGAGGCAGAGACAGCCAAATCCCTGAGGCTCCCTGACAAATACTCCAGGGGGACCAGGCCTAAGGAAGGAATGGCCTCTGGAATACACACACACACACACACACACACACACACACACACACACACTCCCGTACTCACACAAGCATCCACACAGCCATCCACACATACTGGCACTCACAAACATCCACAAAATCACACTCACACACACACATACATCTGTACTCACAAACGTCCATATAACCACACACAGACACACACACACACACACACACACACACACACACACACACACACAGAGGTTTTGGGCTCTTAGTTCCCAAAGCCCATTTCCATCTATTGAACTCTTTTGCTTTTGTAGGCTTCAGAATCTGTCCCTGAGCCACTCATTAAGCCCCTTTTATTTCAGACATCTGACGGTCAATAACTTTTACTTGAACATAAGAGCACATCTGATGCTCTAGCTAAGTAACCAGAATCCAGATGTCATGAAACAAAGTATCTCCCCTTAAAATGAGCAAGACGCACTGACCCCAGTACAGGATAACAAGATAGGTGGAAATGCCTGTCCTGAGCAGATTTAGAAAAGAAAAAATAAATAAAATATAAAATAAGCGGTAATTTAGGGCTCTCAATGTTTGTGGAGTCCAACACAAGCTCATGACCATTTTTATAGCTGACTGAATACACAAAAGGGTCTGAAAACTATGTCACACCAGGAATAGCTAAGGAGAGCCTCATCTTTAGGAAAACGAAAATGAACGTGTGCGCTAACCTAAAACATTCTCGTGGGGCCATTTTGAGGAAGGGCTGATCAGGAGAATAAGAGGAAAGTGAACTTCATTAAGACTGAGAGATTTGAAAGCAGAAAAACCAGTTGTCAGAGAGGAAGACTAAAGCCTCCCCAGCCAAGGTTAACAGGGAGTGGATACTGCACGTATGCAGAAAAGCCAGCATTGCACACGGAGAATGGTCTGGTATGCCCAGAACCCATAAAAGGTCACAGTAAACCCTGGGGCTCAGAGCTTGGGCTTCCAGCCTGGCTCTCTGCTCTGGCCTATGGCCTTCTCCTAGGATGTGCACACCATCTCTACTATCTGCTTCTGCTATTATCTAAGCATCCCTGTCTGGGTCCATCTTCTAGGAATGAGAAACTGGAAATCCCAGTGGGCATCCATCAGACTCTGATACAGCCTAGAAAAGCATAACGGGGCTCTACAAAGACAGCTCACAGGACATTCTGAAGCAAACCTAGGGCATTAAAAACAAATTACAAATGAGATTTCTGCTACCGTGAACTGCATGCACTCAGGCCTCTGCCGAGGAATTAATTCAGTAATGAATGTCTGCATCAATCCACTCTGGAAGGTCATGACTCATGGCTCACAATACCCCTCTCTATACTTTTGTACAAACTGCATAGACTGGGGATAGGGAAGGGACACATGACACGGTTCATCTGGACCTCCAGTGCCACTACCACCTGTTTATGCACTTGAACGAGCAAGGGACAAAAAAACCTGACCAGTGACACTGGAGACCTAGTTTGCTGAGAAGACAGCCCTGAGAGAGAAAGCAACCAAGCCAACAATAGCAGGGACTACTACAGTGGGAAGTCTGCTTAAGTGCATCCTCTCTCACCACAACTGGGCCACTGCTGGACATTTTGTCATACAACACGATAATGAGTTGTTGAAGTCACCTTGGTCACGGGGTTTTGTCTCTTGCAGTGGAAGGCTCGTTATTCAACTACAGGCAAGTTTAAATGAGCCTCCCACCAGGATACACTCTGTGTACTCCAAAGCCAGCCCGGAGGCACACACTGCCAGATGCGCCTGGCAGCTAACAAGGGCTCAGGAAATGGAAGATTGCTGCTAATATTGACATCAACAGCATCTCCCTCCTTGCCTGCTGCGGGCCACAGTAAAGGCTGCTGCTCACAGCTGCAGGTGTGCTAGTCATACAGGAGGCACCACCATTAGATGGCAGAAAACAGGCTTAGGGTCAAAAAGAAAATCATCTGATATGGCCCAAATCCTAACTCCTCTGACAAAAGCTCTATTATGAAAATCATATCTTTTTCTTCAGGCCCCTAATCACTGCCAATGTCCCTGAGCCCTGGGATCTCCCTGCAAGAGGGGATACAAGAACAAGCTTGAGGCCAAGTTGAAGGCTCCCTGTGACCAGGCAGATCAGATCCAGTCCCTGGAACGCACTACAGTTTAAAGCAGCATTTCTCAATCTTTCTAATGTTGAAATCCTTTAATATAGTCTCTCAGGTGGAGGTCACCTCCAACAGTAAAATCTTTTCTTTGTTACTTCATAGTGTTACGTTTCTATTGTGATGGACTGTAATGTAAATATCTGATATGCAGGGTATTTGATATGCCCCCCCCCCAGGAGTCGAGACCCACAGGTTGAGAACCTGTTTTAAAGGCTCTGACAGTGCAAAGGCCCAATGACTACAGCTGAAATCTTGTTCTTCTAACAATCTCCAGTTTTCTTTCCAATCAGTTAGACAAAAGAGACATTTTAACCTAAGAGAGGTCTTTCAGCTAAACAGAAAGCATGTATTTAGAAACCTGATAAAGGAATTACCAAAGAAAACCTAAATACAAGGGTGGGGGGTGGAGGATGAGGTGAAAGGAGAAAGAGAGAGCAGAAAAATGCATGAGCTTCCTGAACTGCTATTGTAATGATGAGCAGGGGAAAGAGATTCACAAAGAATAAGGGATTTATCAAAAGCCAAGCTGTTAGGGCTTAAACAGAAGAAAGAAGAAAGCAGGAGCGCTCTCTCTCTCTCTCTCTCTCTCACACACACACACACACACACACACACACCAAACAATACTTCTCCAGAAAACGGATGGGGATTGAAAACAGAATGGTTACTCTGCATCAGTCTCTAAATTTAACAGAGGATGAATAAAGTCCCTGGGGCAATTTAGATGCTTAGCTCTTGTGAGGCAGAATCTTCCAGAGACTCAAAGCCAGTAAATGAGCTCAGGACTGAATTTACATAATAATGAGCATGTCTAAATTCGCATTTGATTAGTGATTAGTGCAAGTTACAGGCAGGCCTGACGTTGGGATGTCTCTCACTTTTTCTTGGCCTCCACATCCACGTGGATCTGTCTCTTCTTCGGTGGGGGAGGAGGAGGCAGTTCCTGCTTAGGCTTTTTCGTCATTCCTTGTTCTCTTACATGAACCGTCTCCAAAAGATCCTTCTGAGGAATCTGGGACATGCCGAGCTTTGCTACAGCCTGAGTCACCTGAAAGAAGAGTCACGCCCAGCTTTGGTTTTAAATGAAGGCCACTTTGGAGAATTATTCACATAAAATTCTCCCTTTGAAAATACACAGTGCAGGCTATGCATGGTGTCACACAGTTGGTTTACAGACAATTCCACTAGGCCCCGCCCAACAGCTACCTAGCAACAGCTTACATCAAAGCCCACTAGGAGGTGCAAGCCAGGCATAAAAGGGGGACAGCCACCCTAACAGCTTTCTCCCCATCTTCTTCCTCTCCCTGTTCCCACATATTCATGGCCGGCCTCTCCGTTCTTCCGCTCTTTCTGTCTGTTCTTCTCTCCCTCTTCTCTGCCCTCACACCTCTGTTCCCTGCTTCTCCAGATCCCCTTTATACTAGGTCTGCTGCACCTCAAGATTCCCAGGGAGAAACCTCAGCATGGGCCTGCCAAGGTATTCACACTGCAATTATACTGCTTTATAAAGCATAACACACACCTGTAATCCCAGCACTTGGTAGGAGAGGCAGGGGTTAGAGGTTCAAGACTAGCCAGAACTACATAGAAGCAAAGGGAAAAGTCCACTTCAGTGGGTACTGGTGTGTGATGGCTACAGATTTTAGCTCCGTGTTAGCCATGGCTATTCCATCTTGTAATACTCCTCCATTCTGCTTGAATAATGACAATTGCCAAAACCAAAGCAATCATTGTTTCTAAAATTATGGTCACCTGTTTTTCTCGATTTTTGCCCTGGCCACGCCATGGACCTGCATTGATGGCTGCCCAAAAGAGATGCTGGTTGACATTTTCTAGGTTACCATTTACCTTTTCTTAGCATAGGACAAAAGAAAACATTTTAGTGTCCTTCCCCGAATCAATCCCTTTCTCCCCTGTAAACTAACTAACCTATCCTAGAAGTAGACAGTGAGCTCTCATTCCCAGACTAGAGCCCCACACTGCAGGCTTTTCTCCTGAATAAAGAGCTTGTACTATCACTGAATAGCCCATACCCTTGTCTGTCTTTTCTTCTCGATGGCCTTACACTCCAAGACAACTTAATCACCCCAAATAGAAACTTGCTATCTGTGCACAGCGTCCCATTCCCTAATCCCCACCGCTCGAGGCCACTGAGCCCCTTCTGTTCTGCCAGACTCTGCCTGGCCTGCACATTTCATAGTACAGAACCGTTGTGCATAACTGGCTTCTTCTGTTTATCGTGATGTTTTCCTGGTTCAGCCACATTGTATTGATGTCTCGTTCTTTCTTACTGTCAATTAGTAAAGCACACTTTGGAGATCGGCCTGTATTTGTCTGTCCCTGAACACTTACAATTTTTCCATACTACCCAAATCGAAAGGTACCTGGTTAGAAGAGTCTTCTAGTCTTTGAACCAAAGAATCCCATCTCTGTGTTAGCTCCTCAGAGTCACTGTTCATCTTCTTAGACGCCTTGGCATTGCTGAGTAATTGGCCCACATCCTGGCCAATCTCACTCAGTTGGTCCAGAGTCTGCCTCTTCATTTCCATGTCTTCTTTCAAAATCTAGAATGTCAAACATGTATCAGACAACAACTGTAGAGAATATCTTATGTCTGTATGGATGTGGCACCTGTCAATAATAACCCCATGGCTTAGGCAGGAAATAGGAGGTGGGACACGTGGGAGGAGAAAGGATTCTGGGATAGGGCCAGGTGAGAGCTTCACCGGGGGAGGATGTGAGGAGACAGAAGTCTGGTACCTGAGCATAGGTAACCAGCCATATGGCACAATTTAGATTAAAATAAGTGGGTTGTTTTAAGTTATGGTCTAGTTAGAGAAGAGTGTAGCTATATGGCCAAGGTATCCAAATATATTTTGATTCTGAGTCTTCCTTTTGAGAGCATGGGGCTGGGAGGAAAAATCAGGACCTAACTTCTACAAGCAACTCTCTCTCAAGATTTCTCTTCCTCAGGAAGTGTAAGCAGGTAGATTCAGGATCCAACTTGACAGCAGGTTCTGCCATTCTCTATGCTATAATAAAAGGCTCTCAGTTGGGTACCATGGCTGGCAGCAATGTAATAATAGGAAATGAGCTATAATATGTATTCACTCAACTACACTGAGCCTTAGCTATAAAGCACTAGATATCATAGGCTTACCACAGATGCAGACAGGGACACACTTACAGCCAAGCGCCGGACACTGACGCCTAGTTCCTTCTGGTCTTTAAAGTTGCTGGTCTGGACTTTATTCAAAGCTTCTTCCTTTTCAGTGAGCCAAGCTTCCAACAGACACTAGGAGGAACAACAAAAGTTGGAAAGATGCATGGTCAATCATCTGGCAATTTAAGTAAGTTACCAAATATCTGACTCACATTTGTGACGTCACAGTTAGTTAGGGATAATAAGAACCTCAAATATCTAAGTGTAAGGACTGGCAAAAGCATTAGCCTCCTACAACTTACAACAGATTAGCCAGTCATTAGTTCTAAACTATGGTAACTTGTAAAGTGTGGATAGGGTTTAGCGTGTCCTCAAAGGGTTCCTGTGCAGGAAGAGCATGGTCTCGGTTGTGGCAGGAGAGAGGCTGGAATCCGTAAAACATAGAAGCTGGGAGGAGGTCGCAGAAGGTGCTGCCCTCAGAAGAGAGATGCTGTTCTTCTGGGACCTCCATAAGTTCCTGAGAACCACTGTTACAAAAAAGCAAGGCTGACCCCTTCCTGGCCTCTGGCTTCCTGTGTCACCACATGACCTCTCCCTTTGGAGTGCACTCCCATTGCAAGGCTGAGTATTGTAATGTGGCAGGCAGGGGTTTCTCCCCAGAGCTAGCACCACACTCTTAGATGTTCCCACCTCTGAATGAAGCAAGCCTTTGAGACTGTGGGTGTAACTCTGGCGGAGCTACGATCTACAGTCATGAATGAATATAAAGAAGCCTTACATCACTCAGCCTCTAGGATGGTTTTTTTTATTTATTTTGGGAGGGGGAGGGAAGGGGTCTTACTAGTATATCAAGCTGATCTTGAACTTGCAATCCTCCTGTCTCCATTTCCTGAGCATCACAAGAATGTGACACCAAATCTGGCTAGGTGTTTTATTACAGTAGGAGAAAATTATCCCATATAGCAACTAACCCTAGATCTCAAGAAGGTGGATGGGTAAAGGATATTAAATCTAATTGTGCTGAGCTCTAAGAAAAGTCATATTAGAACTCTGGGTTTTAATCCAAAGGAAACCCAGAGACTTTCCCTGTTGCTCATTTCAGAGAAGGAGACAGAAGTCAAGTTTGGGTGGCTGAGCTGGGTCATAAACCCCTAAATCAACAGTCTGTCCACAGCACCAGGAGGGAAAAGTATGCAAATGGGCAATGTTCAAATGCAATTACATTAAAGGAAGAAGACCCAAGGCCAACAACAAAAATATTTAAAACTCACAGCCCAAAGTGTGTGTTCTTTGGAAGATGTTAAGTAATAGAGTGAGATGCCCTTAAGACAGCCCCCAAAGTAGTGTCTATTACAACAATGCTTTTCTGTAGAGCTAAGGGGCAAAGGGTTAGCTCTGGACTTGCAATAGGAAGAATTCCTTCTCGGTTGTCTTATTAATCAGCTCACTTACAAGCTATTCCTTACCTCTGCAGTCTATCACCATTACCCCAAAAAGAAATAAATGAAGAGTAGAAAAATAAAAGACAAATGCAGATCCTATTCCCCCACCTAGTAAAGTTGTAAGATATGCATATTAATAACCATGGAGCAAAACAGAAGGTGCAGACATACTTCTTTCTCTGTCTCTCTCTGTGTGTCTCTCTCCATGTCTCTGTCTCTCTCTCTGTGTGTGTATGTGTGTCTCTCTCTCTATCTCTCTCTGTCTGTTTCATTCTCTGAGAGAGAGTTAAAATGTCCTAGCAGGAGACAATAATAGACAGCCTATTTAAAACTTCAAGTGATACAACTGGTTAAAATACTTGATGTCCCTTGGTTTCTAAACATTTTTTTTTAATTTTAAAGTTATTTCCAAACTTTAACAGAGTTTCTAGAGCTGGGATAAAACATCATGGCCAAAAGGAACTTGGGAAGGAAAGGCTCCGTTTCTAATGGCCACAGAGCATGAACCACAGCAAAGGGCATAGATGCTATGGCAAAGAGGAATACTGCCAACTGCCTTCCTCCTCCGGGTTTATTCTGCCTGCTTTCTGCTACAACTCAGGACCCCCTGCCCCAGGGTCAGCACCCCCAGCAGTGGATGAGGCCCTCCCACATCAATCATTAATCAAGAAAATGATTCCACAGACTTGCCTACAGGCTAATCTGATGGAGACATCGTCTCAATTGTGGTTCCTCTTCCCCGATACTACCTTGTGTCACGCTGACAAGAAACCAACAAACAACAAACCAGGACAGTAGAAAAGTCACACTAATCTTTTTCTGAGAATGACTGATGCCAATCATTATTACTGAAGAAAAATATTTAACTATTTTATGGGATGCTTTGACCTGAACATAAAGTTCCAGGATAATGTACACATCGCTAAAATGCAACATCCATATGTCAGGAAGCAGAACAAATTATATGATTCTTTTATGGTGTGTGTCTGTCTTGAGACAGGGTCTCGTAACCTAGATCGGCCTCAAATTTGCTACTCAGCTGAGTATAACCTTGAATTTCTGATCCTCCTGCCTACGTCTCAGCATGAAGAGTAATACCACAACACCCACTTTATGAGTTACTGACAATTTAATCCAAGGCTTCATATCATATACACTAGGCAAGCATTCTACCAACTGAGTCACATTCACATACCCATTATGTAATCCCTAATTTAAAGAGGAGGAGAGAGAGGAGGAGGAAGATCATTGGCCACCATGCTGATTAATCATTTAGGTCTGGACAAATTTTGTAACATAGTAATTAAAATGATCTATCTGTCTCTGCCTCTGCTAAGCCAAAGGATCTCATCCATCTGGTTCCTCATCCCATGCAGAGAACAGAGTTGCTTTTTCTGGGTAAAAGTGCAACAAAGTCAAGACAGACACTGTGGGAACCTTGTGTCTGCTTCTTTTCTAGGCTACAACTGTTTGGCACTGGAGAGAAAACTTCTTTCTTCTTTGTATTCTGTTTTGTTAACTTTTGTGTAAAGCTAAAAGGTGAGCAAAGAGCTACCAAACCAAGAGAAAAGATGCACAGACAGCTTTGCACCACAGTATAACTGAATGTTTAGTCAAAGCCAATGCTAGGAAATATTTTCTCTCATTAGTTTCAGCCCATATGCTGGTTAAAAGGTAAGAGGAAGATTATTATTTAATGTCCACAGTATACTAAAGATATTCCTGTACCCTTTATTTACTGAGCACAAACTGTATGCTGAGAATTGTGCAGCTACACATTTAAACAGATCACTCAACAAAAACCCAGGAGTAATTATACTGTGAAAAGTAAGTCAGGAGAGAAACAGACCTAAGCACTAACATTATAAATAATGAACAGAAATCAAATTATTATTACCATGGTCTTAATGAATAAGCTGCAGAAATGGATATAACATTAATAGAAACTAGACTTTCAAAATAATAATCAGGGGACTGGAAATGTTGTTTGGCTGGTAGAGTGCATGGCTACCATGTACAGGAAGGCCCTGGCTTCACCCCCCAGCTCCACAGGAATCAGGTATGATGCCACATTTACAAGCTGGAGACAGAAGAATCAGGAGTTCAAGGTCATCCTTAGCTACACGGTGAGTATGACACAGAATAAATAAAGTAAACCAAAAATATGTAAGCAAGCAAAGTAATTGAATTAATTAATTAAGCAGCAGTCAATAATGCATAGAGAGTTGTATAAAGTTTAAAGTGATAGAAGTGGTCAAATTACTTGTTATTCCCTTGTTTTTTAAACATTTTAATTTTTAGAGTTATTTGCAAACCAATAAACTATTTCTAAATTTCATAAGTTATTTTCAAAATAAGGCCTTCCAAAGGAAGGGAAGAATGTAGAGAGCTGGTCTTTGGCTACTTTGTGGGTTCTTCTTTCTTCCCCCCTTGTCCACCCTTTCAAGCCCCTAACACTAGATAGGAGAGAGGAAAGAATAGAGGGGATAGAGGAAAGAGATCCATGAACCAAATCAGGGACCAGGAAGGGGGGCAACATTATCCTTAGACTACTTCCTGCTGATTACGGGTGTCACGTTCTTTGACGTCACAATATCTAATTTCTTCTGGTTTCTTCTTTGTACAGGACTTTTTAACAAACTTTGAACACCAACAAACAACAATACAACAATCCTTGTGGCCCCAGGATTTATTATACCCTCTGAAAAGTCCCCAGGATTCCAAAGGTCAAACAATTGCAGAAATTATCTGCAGCTGGCAAAATCATGCCCCTGCCAGAGTATGAGGCAAATCATAATCAGCTACTGGGGACAATCTGGGATGAAAACAAAAATATATTCTTATAATATTTCTGTGTTTTTTAAAGAAGCCAAAATTCCAGAATTCTCACTATAGAAGTGGGCAGCATATTACACAGCCATAAACGTAATGATGGGCTCCATGTCACTCTCTTTTGTCCTTGATGGATGGTAGTTGCATTTCATACCTGTTCTTCCAACAATTCTTGCCACAGAATATTGATTTCTTGCAACCTGTTCCAACGTTCCTCAGTCCATCGGCATACAGCCGTCCAGCGTTCACCCAGTTTCTAGGGAAAGGAGAAGCAGCCTCTGTCAGCCCAGCCGGGAGACATTATTACTACAGCTCTCGAAAGCACCATATTACAAAACAAACCTTTTAAGTGTATATATGAGAAAAACACTAGCTTGCATAAAATATAATTATTTAAATTACTCAGAGATGAGAAAAAAACTACTAAAATTCCTGTTCCTACTTCACTGTAAGGTTTGTATCAGAATGCAACATTTCACATATATTTGCATAGTGGGTATATGTATCTATGGGTTGTTCTTTTTTTTTCAATCACTGCTACAACTGCAATCTCCATGTTTACTTTCTATACTTCAAACTTTCCAGGCTATGGTTGCCTTCACAAATTCTTCAAGTGACTGTGCCTGGGAAAGCCTGGGAATCACTTTGAATGAGTTCCTGTGCTTTTAAATCTCGTTAACATTATGCACAAGGGAGTGAAATAGCAGTCTCGTGTCTTCACTACAAGGGCTGGCATGAAGCAAGGAATACCTAGCTAAGCTTGAAACCACATAATGGGGAGGCCCAACTGGGACGTACAACCAAAAACAGGTGCCATGGTTTGTGCTCCACCCCACCCCACCATGAATTCAAACAGGAATTTAACTCAAAAAGATTTGCATGAACAGTATCAAGAAGGTGAAAATTTAGCTTCTGGATGGGCTTTTGTTTCTGGTTTGGATGGGGATTTTGTTTTGTTTTGTTTTGGGGGACTTGTTTTTGCTGTTTATTAGATTAAATCAGAGCATGAAGGTTGTCCCATCATGATAAATCCTAATGGATTAGTAAATTAAGTCTGAGACACTACACACACATACTCATGCTACTGTTCTATGTGATATAGCCAAGGGAGAACATGTGTCAGGCCGTCTGAACTGCCAGCCTCCAAAACTGAGTTAAGTAAACTTTGTTCTCTATAAAGTAGACTACCTCAGGACCTTCATTATAGTAACAAAAAGATGATTAAAGGAGTCTACTTTTTTATACCCTTCTGTACAAACAAGGATGGACAGGAGGAGCAAATACATGGACCTTGATGAGACAGAGGATCTTGTCTAGGTCTTACCTGTAACTGATCTTCCAGGACAGCTGTGGCGCTCTCCCCACTGCTTTCATCCACAATCACCACCATGTGAGTTAAGGAATTTACCTTCACCTGTTCAGCTTCAAGGTCATTTTGCAAACTCTAGAAAGAAAAAAAAGATAAACTGTGATATCTGCTCTTCCTCATTTGCCTATTTAAGATCCACTTCTTGACAATAGTAATTAAGGAACCTAATGTGGCGTTGTATCACCATTCCCCAATCATTATCTTAAGTACCATACTCAAGAAAGAAGCCTGAGCACACCCTTACATTTCATTAGGAACCAGGGTCTTAAAGTGCAACATCAAAACCAATTGTAAATGTGTGTGCCATTTTCAGTCCTAATTCTTCACAAAAACAAAAGAAGATGAGGAGAAAGAAGGAGGAGAAGGAAGAAGAGAAGGAAGACAAGGAGGAGGAGGAAGAAGAGGAAGAGGAGGAGGAAGAAGAGGAGGAAGAAGAGGAAGAAGAGGAAGAGGAGAAGGGGAAGGAGGGGGAGGAGGGAAGGAAGAAAAAAGGAGGAAGAGAAGGAAAGCTTGCGTCTATTCTAGGAATTAAAATAAAAATATATCCATATATGGGTATCCCAGCACTCAAGAGGCAGAGACAGGAGGATTGCTGTGAGTACAAGGCCATCTTGGTCTACATAGCAAGTTCCAAGTCATCTAGGAGTGATGAGACACTGAATAAAAAAAAAAAAAAAAAAAAAAAGACAAAAACTGTAGAACTGACTAATCTAGAAACCCAGTGTTTAAGCAAAGAGAATCAGAGGTCATTTTCTGTCGTTCCATAAGGTGCAAGATGAGGAAAAGGTTGTATGACTCATAGAAGCTATTCTGATTAGCTCCCCAAGAGAGCAACCAAGAACAAACATATGGATGCCTTCACTTCTTTCTTCCACAGGAAAAGAACAGTCATTAGACATCTGTAGAGAGTAATTGGTATAAACAGTACCAATAGTGTGGTAAAATGGCTCTTGGGTAGTGTTTCATGTAACCCTAAAGCTTTAGTAATCAGCTATCTAGCTGTTTCACTGATCAACAAAATTCTACCTTTCCTTTCTTCTACTTTGAAAACTGAACGACTCATCTCAGGAGCAAATCACACTAACCACCATATGGTGGTTCCTCACTCAGCACCCCATGCTCTTCTGAAAAGAGGTAACAGGCTTCCTTACAGGATTAGGTATACATCCTAATTCTAATTAAGTATGTATTCCTGTTTGTTTCTCCACCCAGACTATGCATTAACGCCCACGTGTTCAGGTTCTGGTGCACTTGCAAGTCCAAAATCACCCTTGCCAAATGTGCCAAATGTCACACACTTTCCGAAGAAAGACATGAACATGTGTGCAAAGCTGTCTGTTGCAGAAATGTCACCTCCCAACAAACACCACCTTATAAGCTCCTGAATAAAAACCAACACAGAAGAGGTAGCCCAACTCCACACTGAGAGAAGCCATCAGACCCCAGGTCGGCTCAGTGCTGCCTTCATACGCAAGTAGAAACAAGAGGCAAATTTACTTTATGTTCTTCCAGCAGCTTTTGCAGAGATGGCAGGTCATCACCCAGTTGGAGGCTTTCCATCTTCTGAATGCGCTCTTCCGTGAGGGTCAGCCAGCCAGAGAGCTGCTGCAGCTGTTTCTTCTGCAATTCCATCAGAGCGTCATGCAGCCTAGCCAGGGGGACAGAGCATCATTTCCTCCAGCCTGTTCCATGGCAGGAGCACCCACTCCCAACACCAGGGAAATGGGGGCAGGAAAACAACCCAGTCTACCCTAACCATCTAAGTAGCAGAGAGTCCATCAGTGTAGAAACTAAGGGGGAAAGCTCTGATTTTATTCATAACTGGAATTCATTAAAGGCAGTCCAAGAATATAAATAACAGCTCCCTGTATTCAAAACAGAATCATTGTTTCTATACTCAGGAATTCCTGCGTATTAAATTGGTGGAAATGGCACTGGAATGTGAATTCCAACATGGAAAGTGAAACAGACCATGGTATAAGCCTGCTTTTTAAACTTTTACAGACCACTGAATAGTAGGTCTGTGTCACACTGTCCTGTGGTCATCTCCCATCAAAGCCTTGCTGATTTGAATGCTACTGCAAAGAAAAGGGTATCTGTGATGGTTAAGTTGAAACTGTCAACTCAGTACAAGCTAGAATCACCTGGGAAGACAGCCTCAATGAGGGGGCTGTCTAAATGAAGTTGGCCTGTGGCCATGTCTGTGGGGAATTGTATTGATTAGCCTAATTGATATAGGAAGGCTAGTCTGAAATTGAGCAGCACCATTCCCTGGATGGGGCCCTGGACTGTATAAAAGTAAAGAAAGCCAGCTGAGCACTAAGCATGGGTATAGTCATTCTTCTTCTCTGCTCCTGACCGTGACAGCGGTGTCACTACTGACTTCAAGCTTCCGCTCCTGTGAGGTTCCCAAAATGAGACCGGAACCTGGAATTGTTAGCTAAAATAAACCCTTTCTCCCTTAAGTTGCTTTTTTTTTGTCAGGGTGTTTTATCACTGCAACAAATATAAAATTACGCTATCAGCCGTGCAGAATATACTTTCCCTTCTCACCACCTTCCACGTTCCAACTTTCTCCTATGGTCTTGACAGAGATGAGACTCACAGAAAGGTGTGAGAACAGTGGAAGGCTTGCTCTGTACTGATCTTATTCATGGCTCCACAGGCCTGTAAGTTGAGCTTCACTGTGCACTGTGGTCCGAGGAGTCAGGCTCTTGATCCTAGGGCTCCACTCACCGGGACTGCCTCTCCATGCTCTCCACCCGGAGCGCCTCCCATCTTGCATTCAGCAAGGTCATCTGTTCCTGAATCTCAAACTCCTCCTCATCTGACAGAGTGCCTTGTGTCATCAGTTGGTTGCCAGCCTGCAGGACACTCCCCACACTGCTCTGGTGTGCCGTCAGCTCCATCATAAAAGTCTAGCAAAGGACATTGTGGTAGTCGGTGAGTCAATTGTTGCAAAGACATAAAAAACAAACTGCTAGTGCATCACCTCAACATCGATGCCACACAGAAAGTAACTTAGAAAGTGAAGATAAAGGAAACTTTCATGAAATGTATTAAACTCTGAAATGAGACATTAGTATTAACTATAACTCAAAAGAAAACTAGATCAAAGAAAACAATGTTATAGATGATAATTCTTGATCTTAAAAGTTTTGCAATTGTTTATCTATGTGTGTGCACTCCCATTCACACGTGAAGGTGTGCATGTACACATTCCATGCTTGGTATTACAACACACATATGGGGAATCACAGGACAGCTTGTAAGAGGTGGATCTGTCATTCCACCAAGTGAGTTGCAGGGACTGACCTTGGGTCATCAGATTTGCAGCAAGCACATTTACCAGCTAAGTCGTCTCTTAAGTAAATAAATGATGATTATGTTGTCAATGTATCATAAAGGAGGAAGCCTGACAGATACAGAGGTGGATGCTCGCAGCCAACCATCAGACTGAGCACGGGGTCCCCAATAGAGGAGTTAGAGAAAGGACTGAAGGAGCTGAAGGGGTTTGCAACCCCATAGGAAGAACAACAATAACAACCAACCAGACCTCCCCCCAGAGCTCCCAGGGACAAAACCTCCAACCAAAGAGTACACATGAAGGGTCCCATGGCTCCAGCCGCATATGTAGCAGGATAACCTTGTTAGGCATCCATGGGAGGAGAGGACCTTGGTCCTGGGAAGGCTCGATGACCCAGTGTAGGGGAATGCGAGGACAGGGAAGTAGGAGTGGGTGGGTAGGTGAGCACCCTCACAGAAGCAGGGGGAGGGAGGATGGCATAGGGGGTTTCCAGAAGGGAAACTGGGAAAGGGGATAACATCTGAAATGTAAATAAATAAAATACCCAATTTTTTAAAAAAAGGAATACATATAAAAATAATAAAAAGAACTGCTACACACATGTAAATGTACGCACGTGTGCGCGTGCACACACACACTGCTACACACATGTGCATGTACGCACACGTGCACACACACACACACTGCTACACACATGTGCATGTACACACGCGTGCATGCGTGCACACACAAAGAATACACTTAACTGAAAAGAATTCCCCATAGAGTAAATATCATGACTCTATCTCTAAATAACATAAAATTGTGTAGGCACACTGTGGGGCCGTGAAATGCAGTCTGATTTCTGGTAGAGCTAAGGTTTGAATCCTGTAGGCTCAATAGGTTGTCTCTAGCCTATAAGGGACTGCAGGCGTTTGCCAGACTCCTAGAAAACAGTTCCTGACATGTGCCTATATCTCCCCATAGGTCTGTGACATTTGGTCACGTAAAAAAGGAACCGTCCCTCAAGCCCCTCCTCAGGCAGAGGTATGGCCACATAGTCTCAAGACATCCCTACGTTAATGAGACACCTTAGAGGCTAAGCCATGCCCCTTCCCAGTTACTATTTCAACCTTGCCCCTCCCTGACAGCATGGGGGTACAGTCTCACCCACACCTCTCTCCACCATGATAATAAACGCTCTGAAACCCTGGACTGTCTCTATTCATCTGCTGCGGGAAACAATGGAACCAGCCTTCGCCTAAAAAGCTGCTTAAAGACTCCCACCGAAGCCGTGGCAGACATCCACCCAAGCCAAGGCAACTAGCCATCCCAAAAGTAGCCAACCCGGTCTCCCAGCATGGACACCAGCCGCACCCATTTCTTTCCCACCTCTTCCACAGCATCCAGTAGCCTCTACGATGCCCAGAGCCTGGAAACCCCATGAGCCAGCTGCGGCACATCTCCCAGGAACCACGGCCCCTGCCCCCACCCATGGGCTGTGTCTCCACAGAGACCTCCCACAGCCTAACACAAGCACAGTGGCCCATGGGGGTTCGAGTGTTCAACTTCCTGCGTGTCCCACCTCTCTCAGGGGCCACGAGCGCTCGGGGCAGACACACGGGACTTCATTCCATCCCACACCGGTTTGAATCAACAGCACACTGGATATAACACTGGCTTAATCAGACAACAAATAAAACTAATGGGTTTTAGGGTAGCATGAGAAACCTAACAATTTGGGATACCAGTTGGCCATGTTGATTTTCAACTATAGCTCAATACTTCAAAAAGGAACAATGCTCTACACTGATTTGATCATCCGTTCTAAAAAATACACAATAAGTCAATTTGTGACTGAACTCTGATTCTCACGAACTATTGATCACTCCAGTTTTCTAACAAAGCCCATTTAAATAACACAAGAACTACATCATGACCTTTTCTATAGAGCAGAATTTGGTAAATACCAAGCAGATGGTGAAGTCACCCCAACCTACCCACACCCCTCAATCAGTCCCTGCCCTGGAAAGATATGGCTCTTGGCTACAGATATTTACTTCATGGGTAGCAAACTGCTCTTTGACTTCTTCAACATCATCAGAAATGTCATCTTGCTCCTGGAACGTGTCCTCTGCAGACAGCAACCATGTCAGCACTTCCTCTAGAGCTATCTGGTAGCTGTCCAAATCCATGTCCACCTCGGTGACGGTGCTAGGGGTCTCAGCTCGGGGACTCTTGCCTTCCTCTGCCAGCACTGCACTCTGTGGAAACAAACCCACAGCAATCATGAAGATACAGGTGCTCACCAAGAGCACAGTGTCTGGAGAAACTAAGGCAGGGACCAGGATCTCAGGAGCTGGGTGAACAAAGCCATGAATTAATCAAAGGGCATTGACAGCCCAAGAAATACAAAATAGAGGACACACGCAAACTCCACATTTGAGGAGTCAGGGAGAGAAAGATTTCCCACATGAGTCATTGGAGAAAAATAAAGCTCCAAATGCCAGTATTTGACATCATGACATAGAGAATTGTGATAGAGATGATGGGGGACGAAAACATGCTGGCCCTTGGACAATGGTTGTAATTTACAGAAAAGAAGCGCCTGACACTCTGCTCTGACCCCTGATTAGAATTCTTTCAGGACCCTGCATTTTAGTACCGGATATTACACAGTGAACAACAGTGCACATACAACCTGTGGAACGGATGGGATTTTGTGTTTCATTTTTTGAGGCAACAGCCCTCAAGTTTATGTGCTGTTCTGTTTGGGGTATATGATTTGGGGTTAGGGCTTGTAGAATAAATGTCTGCCGATCTTTTTCGAAATTATTAGTTTCTCTTTAGGAACTTAATGATCTTGTAATCAAGCCTACTGACTCTACTGTTCTTTTGTTTCCATTCAAAGCAAAACTTCTTCAAAACTTGTGTAAAATATCCCACATGTACATAAATGAAGAAAACAGTAGAAGCCATGCTCACACGTTACCACTAAAGTCTTAACATTCTGTTTCAACTCTGTCTCAACATTTGCCCCTAAACGACTGAAAAGCTGGCAAAGCCATTTTCCCAGACTTACTTTTAGAGTAACCATACGATTAGCCCATCAATTAACATGTTTCTGATAACACAGCTATGTCACACACAAACTGAAAACAAGAGGAGCCAACAATCATGTGTTTCTTCCTTAAGCTTCTCAGTGGCTTTGCCTGGAGCTGATCCGGCCTGACTTCGGAAGCTCTCCATTCCAGGAACAGAACACAATGGTTGCCTTCCCAGTTCAGTGGCCCTGCCCAGCTGCAAGCAGTGAACCTCCTAAACTTCTTTCTCCCTTCTTTTGATATACTTTGACTAAGTGATATCATATATTTCTATTTGATTTTAAGATAATCTAGATCCTATAGCTATTTTATTTCTAGTAAAACTCTAACGTACAGCAGCAATAACACCTCCAGTA
Source organism: Rhynchomys soricoides (assembly GCA_019843965.1). Lineage (NCBI taxonomy): Eukaryota > Metazoa > Chordata > Mammalia > Rodentia > Muridae > Rhynchomys > Rhynchomys soricoides. Next base: position 4,716,330 of record JADRCH010000061.1, read on the forward strand.
TCTTTTATATCAAACCATACCCACATTTCAACATGCCTTTGTTTTACCCCAAAACTTGCCACCCCCCACCCAGGCTCCAGGCACCTAAGTACCCCAGCCAGAAACCTAGGTGATAGACCTGGATACACCCCTCTTTCTTTCCTCTCCCATGTTTAATCTGCAAGCTAGTCCTACCTTCAAAGTTCAACTCAAATCCATCCAGACCTTTCCACTTCTACAGCCACCCCTGTCTCTCCTCTGGACCGCAATGGCTCACTAACTCTTGGCACCCACAGTCCTATCTCCCAAGTCATTTCTCAGACAGCAGAATGATCTCTCTCATGTGTTCACACCCACAGGACGCCCTGCCTGAAATCCTTCGCTATCCTTTCAATGGTCTTAAGTTACTATTTAAAATTCTTGACATAGTTCACAAAAATACTGAGAGAGGAAGAAAGACAGTGTGGGCACATGGAGACAAATCTTAATTGGTTAATGAGAAAAGGCTTTCCCTTGAAGGTTCTGTTTAAGTGAAAGAAAGAGGGGAGGTTTGCTCAGAGACCATATAGGATGGAATTCAACATACATAAGAAGCTGGAAAGAAGAAAAGCCCACTCTGACTGCAAATTATAGCATAAGAGGTATTAAATTAGCATGAAAACTTGGGGTTGAAGCCCAGAAAATGTTGCTTTTTAGGAGAGATCAAATGAATGTTTTCAACTGAGTTACAGAGTTAAAGAAACCAGTCATCATAAGTAAAAACACTGGCTAATTAAGAGACAAATGAAACCAAGGCAGAGGAAGGAAAATAAGCTATATTCTCAAGCTAAAAGCCTGAAATCATGGTGCTAAGATAACTCAGAAGGTGATTTAAGCAAAAGTCTAGACAATGGTAAGAACATGTAAAGCTAGGAATGTTAGTCATCAGCCATAGGTCATCTGTGTAGGCACCAGCAACCATCCGGGAGGGGTGGAGGGTTGCCTCTGCATGTAAATCCTTGGGAGATTTTCATCTGGTGTGTTTTTAAAGGAGATGTGATGCAGGGAATACCTACTGACCTCCCAATGCTACTCAGCATGTTGGAAGAAAGGGGAGCCAGAGAGGAAGCTGGCTGGCCATCAGCACTCCTTAGAGAACAGTGGACAGTAATACAAGTCAATGAGGAGGAGATGATCAAGACTTGACCACATTTTATTCCCTCAATTAATGTAACTTAACTTCTAAGTTACCAATTCAAGCATACAATCGATGGAGTGAGCATGAAACCACTTAGTCATTGACAAATAGAAAATGGTTTCTGAAATTCTTACCATGTCACTTTGCATCCTATACAGAAGTGATTACTTTATCTGAATACCATAAAATAAGCAAAATCCTATTCTTTTTACTTTCATTTACTATGTTAGTGTGTTGGTGTATGCACACATATGGAGGCTGGTGAACAATTATAAAGTTCACTCTCTCCTTCTACCTTGATGTGAGTTCTAGGATCTAACACAAACCATTAAGCTGTGGAACGATCTCTTTTACCAACCGAACCATCCATCGTGACGGCCCTTCCTTCTTGAGAGGACAGCCTTAACACTAAGAATTGAAATGTCTTATCTCTGTAACAAAGATAAATCAGTCCAGTGAGAAATGGCTCTAAATGCAAGAGGCAAGACCAGGAGGAGGGCCTAGAACACCATCTGAGTCACCCAGTAAGGTGCATCACTAAAGCACAACAGTGTCCAGAGGCCAATGTGAACAATTTGCAGAAGTTAAGGGTTTTCCTTCTGCATTATTTGATGATCAAAACTAAAAAGAAACCATCCTCATCTCTTCCCTTTTTCCTCTTCAGTACTTACTTCTTCTAAAAAAATATTTTTTGACATGGATAAAGATAAAATGATTATTACATGCTACCCAAAATCTACAAGAACAAGTAAATTCTCCAAATCTCATAGAAATGGGGAAGGAAGATGATATGTTCAAGATTATTTTCATAATTGAAGAATTAAATAACTCTTACAAAAACAAATTGCTAGGTGAGAATGTCAAGACAAATCTGGAGTGAAATCTATAACAACAACAGAGAAATGGGCTTACTCAGTGAGTTTTCATTTGGTTGTCTTTACCAAGGAGGTAATATTAAGCACAGTGGTGGAGAGGCCAAGTTACTGACCCTATCCAAGTACCAGAGGATGACATTTAAGCTCCCGGGCACACACTCCTTCAAAACGTACTTCTTACAAATTTGAAATCCTCACCCCTCTTCTTCCTTGTATATGTGTGATGTATCTATGTGGTGTGTAAATATGTGTGTTCACACACATGTGGTAGCAGGAGGTTGATATCAAGTGTATTCGCCAAACACTCATTACCTTATTTCATTGAGACAGTCTCTCTCATTGAACCTGGGGCTCACTGACTCAGCCATGCTGGCTGGCCAGTGAGCTCCGCTAACCTACCCATCGCTTTCTCTCAGCATTAGGATTACAGGGAGACTACTCAGATCCTCAGGTTTGGACATGGAACACTTTACTGACTGAGCCATCTCCCTAGTGCCTATGTGAACCTCTGGACTTAGTTTCTAAAATGCGTGACTTTGAAAATCTGAACAAACGGTCTTCCTTTTATGAATGGGAAAGACTGGGATTTTGGACAAAAATTACAAAGAGACAAAATATGAGTTGAGTCAAGGCAGGCTAATGAAGAAAGAAAAAAATCCATTATTCATATCTCCTTAGGAAAATCTCATTTATTCGCTGGTGAAAACATCTGTTAGCCCATTTCTGGAAAAATCTGATGAATGATTATGGTAGAGTGTCTCCTCTCCTGAGGAAAAGGGAAGGTAAGACTTGTATTTTGAGACTCCTTATAAGAAGATAATGGGGGAAAAATTCTTTATTAGTGGACCCCAAACAGAAAGAAAATTACTAATTAACAAAATTAACCCTGGACAACATGAGAGAAAACATTTCCCACACCGGGTCAATGCCTTGGCCTCTCAATCACCATGAATAAAATCCACCCCTCGGCATCCAGTTAAGTACAACGTGCAGCTTTTAACGTGCCATGCAACTCCATGGTCAACAGCCCCAGACCCTACTCACCTTGTGAAACAAAACACTCCCCTGTTTCATAAAAATCTGAACTCAGAAAAAAACACCCTGCACAAGTTTGACCCAGTACTTATGAGAAATCAAACAGGTACAGCAAAAGTTTCAAGAAAAATGGGCCAGCACCTGGATATTAATTTCTTCCTCTTCACATTCTTTCTTATATTTCCTTGGGAGTGTCTCCACCTCTCGGATGGCATCTATCGTGACTTGCTGAGGAAGCACCTCAAACAGAGATGTTAAATACATAATTATGGATTTCTTGTCAGGGAGCTGCACAGCAACATCTAAAAGTAGAAGAAAAGATGACTCAGAAATGTGTGAGCTGCTCAATATTAGGTAGAAAGTGACTGTCCTTGTACCCAGAAACAATGCCTCATTTGTGATCTCCGTAACACTGCATCTTAGGAAATTGCTACTGCAGATCACAAAATATGAGGTGAATTTTTCACCTTATGAAACAGAGGTGAATACTTATTCAACCTCTAGTTAAGTCTTCCATAAGTTGGGCATGATGAAGCATGCCTGTAATCCCAGCTCTGGAGAGGTTGAGGCAGGAGGTTCATGTGTTTGAAGACTGCCTGGGCTCCATACTAACTAAGACCCTGCCTTCAAGAACAAATTTTAAAAAAAAACCTGCTCAAAATGCTCAAAGGCAGGTTACACAAGTAGCCATTTAAAATATGACACAGGCTTTATTCACACAATAGACTGAGAAGAATTCAAGCCTAAAGTTGCAACTAAAGTCTTCACACCATATGCAAATGCTTGCACATACATATAGTTTAAGAAACCAAACCAATAGTTAATTGCTTCTCTAGCAAGTATGTATTCCTAGACTTTTTCAGTCCTACTTGATACAAATTATTATCCAGTGAAATAATTAACCTGCTGCCTAAAGGATCCTAACATTAAATACAAATGGGACAAATCTGCAATAAAATGGTTTATGGGGAGTGGCAGATGGATCCCAGATCTCATTGCCAGCCAGCCTAGCTGACAGAGCCCATGTTTTAAAAGACAAGGTGGGAAGTGATAAAGACACTTGACTCTCTCCTCTGCCCCACACATGCACTCACATACGTGCACACACCCACTCTACTCATTCACAACATCTACACATAATACACACAGAAAAGTAAGAAAACTTATACAATGATATAATTATGGCTAATATTTAAAAACTAGGATCCCTTAATTGTCATAGTGTATTCTAAAAGAGAAAAACATCATCACTTCTCAAGGTTGAACATTAGAAAGCAGAATCAAGTTCAACAGGTTTTTATGTAACAAACGTATACAGCAGAATCAAGTTCTCAACCTTACCTTCGGGATCTAGAAGCTTTTCAATTCCCAAATAAGTATGGGCCTTGCTAAAAGCATGTTCAAGTCTCTCAATTGGGGACATTTTGACCACTCTGTCCCAGCTGAAGAGATCCGGTCTGAAATCAGTGACAGAAAAATGCAATGGAGACAATGTAGATAATGTCATAATTCATTACATTTTGATTTTTTAAAATTTGTGAATGCTATTTTAAATGGTATCTTTTATATCTCAAAAGTTTGTAAAAATCCATATAGTCTGAAAGTAATTAACAGACGTGACGATAAGAAGTAAGACAATTTCAGGTTCTTGGTGCGGTTGAGTGTATAGCATTTCCCAGACAGTAAAATACGAGTAGAGGAGACCTACAGATACAGAGGAGCCTGGAGAAGAACATGATATAAAAACAGGAAGTGAAATAAGCTCAAAACAAGTGGTAAAAATGAACCTAAATATATGGATTACCACAGTCAATGATTTTAGTGGACTAAACTCCACAATTAGGATAAAGGTACACACCTGATATTACAGTGCTCAGGGTGTTAAAACAAGAGAGTCACAAATTAGAAGCTGGCCTCATTTACACAGCCAGCTTCAGGCCAGCTTGGGCTGCAGAGGGAGACCCTGCCTTGACGCCTCTACAGACCAGAAGAGCCTAAGATGAGTACACTGATACTCCGAGTGCAACTGGACATCAGTTATCCTAAAAACAGAGGAGAAAAGGGGACCACTTCCCTTCTGTCCATCTTCCTCCATGAAAACTACTGTTCCTTTACATCTTGTCTTTCTTCCAGCCTCACTGGCTTGACATATTTAAAAGTTGGCCCCTTTCTTTGCACGCCACTCTTGCATCTTAGATGCACCCTGAGACTGGCCTTCTCCAATCCCCTGTCCACCTCTTCCTCTAACCCTTAGCCACCACAGCCACCAGCCTCCCCCATGCCGGATGCCTCTTCCCTCTCATATATCATATTTTTCTTCAGCATGCCTGCCATTTTTACATGCTATACATTAAATCCTCACATCCCCATACAAACAATTCATGAGACAGAGTCTTCTACACGTAGCTCATTCTGGCCTCAAAATAGTTACATATGTGGCTGAGGATGACCCAGAACCCCTGATCTTTCTACTTCCCAAGTTCTGAGAACATATGTGCACCACCACACCCAGCTATAACATATCTTTTTAAGTAAATGTCTGTCTCCGGTTGGAAGGAACTGAGATGTTTGTCTGTTTTGCTCCTGCTCTATCCTTGTGTTCAAGAAGCCACATTACATATATTTGTGGAATCAAGGAGCTAATAAATGCCAAAGGTAATGGGTGCATTCAACAGTTGCTTAACATTACAGGGCAGGATCCTCAAGATGAGAGAAAAAGAGTGGGAGAAGACAGGAGGGAAAAGGTCTGTAACCCTATAACAAGTTCAAAATATCAAAAAGTTAATCTATAGCATATATCAATCTTACATAAAATATTAAAAGCATTGCTTTGACATAAAGTGCAAAACATTCGTCTCACTGTCGTTAATCTGAAATGATACTACATGAAGAACAGGAGCCAATAAAGAATAGAAAGTAGGGACAGGGAAAAGGATGTCATATTTTACGTATATCCTCAACTCAGCCATGGGAACTTCCCCACCTAACCCTACCAGCAAAGAAACCCAAACCTAGAGTGTACAGAGACAAACTTAGCAAGATGTAGAAAGTAAGTACAGAAATGTGTACTTCATTTGTATTGTGTATAGCAGGCAAAAACAAACAGGGGATTAAATGAGAAAATTAATAATTCATAACAGCAACAAAACATAAACCATTTTGCCTGCCTTTGACACTTAATCTTTGAGGCCAGCAGAATTTACTTGGGAGTATGGTGTGGCAAGGCACATATTTACATGGGTAACCAATTCACCCATACCCCGTGTTCATTTGTCAGCTCAACTGGTTATCATGCCAGTCTATACAGGAGCGCTCTTCCTCAGCTCTTAGCACTTCCAGGAAGAAAGACCTAAGAGCTTGTTCTTGTAAATCTAGCACAGTCCAATGCTGGCACCTTCACTTTATAGTCATACATAGTCTTGATTTCTTACTAGAAAGTTATTTCAGGCTGCATATTCTTCTCGGGTATAATGGCGATTTTTGTATTAAATTCTTACATACAAGTTAGAATCTTGTTTATGAGATTTCATAAGAAAATTATATAGCTCTTCGTAAACGTGGGTAACAATAAACAGAGTTGTCCTTTTGCTATCAGAAGAAAAGCTACACACAAGTCTTTGTGTGTGTTACTGGTTAGGGCTGGATGAGTGGGCGTGAACTATGTCAGTTATCTTACATTCCTTAGTCTATAAATGTGTAGGAGAAACCATGGGCTTTGCACTGCAGCCCTGAAGTCCTAAAGAGAAACCCACTGGTTGATCTGTTATGGTATTGCTTTCCTTGATGCTTTACAACACGAGCAATACAAGCAGCAGGGGTAGCAGAAGGGACTATGGGGAAGGGAAGTAGAAAAGAACACAGAGAAAGTATAGACCAGAAGACATCTCACTTGTGCCGGTGGAGCACAGCGTTAAATGCGAGTCCATCAGTCCAGCTGGTGGTGAAGTTGAGGACGTTGACTTGGCTGTAGGGCCTGGTGGTCTGCCGCACCCAGCTCAGCAGGATCTTCTCACTGTTTGTCTGCTGTAGATCTGACATGATATCTTTCATGACATCCTTCACCTGTGCAGAAAGACCCACACCTGCTTATAATGTAGCATTTACTTCAGTGAAGATCTTGTATAAAAAAAGAGTAGACCAGTCAAACATTACAGAGTATGTAATTGGCATTCATTTTGTTTTTAAGTTCTAATTTAAGTGCTGGAAAGATAAATTTTAAGCGATTTTTAAGAGAGTAGGATTTTCCAAACATCAGCTCAGTTTTACATCCTAAACAATACTTGCACTCTTTAATTACAGTGAACATTCCGTCCATTACTATGAAAAAGTTACATTTCAATCACTTTTATTTGCAGGGAATTTTTCAAATGAACTAAATATAAACTTTATTTTCTACAAAAATGAGAATAGAAACATGTTCGGCTGGCAACGAAATCAAAGAATTAAGTAATTTTCCTGATAGCAATAATCATACTCAAGAACTGACATCTTGTTAGTATCCTAAAGTAATATGTATACACACACATATGAAAGGCCTCAAAGAATGATAGAGATATATCAAAAGGACCATTAGCCGATGTAAGGGATCAGAAGGAGTCAAATCTAAGACAACTGCCATATCAGGATGAATAATATCAGTAAAAGTTAATAAACCTATATAAAAGCCCATAATACGTAGATGAACAGGTGGATGGATGAGTGGAACATACTCTGATCAAAACAGGCTCTTTGGGTCTGGAGAGATGGCTCGGTGGTTAAGAGCACTGACTGCTCTTCCAGAGTGCAATTCCCAGCAACCACATGGTGGCTCACAACCATCTGTAATGGGATCTGACTCGGTCTTCTGGTGTGTCTGAAGACAGTGACAGTGTGTTCATATACATACAATAAATAAATATCTTTAAAAAAAAAAAAAACAGGTTCTTTGTTATAGAGAACTAGCTAATAAATGTAGAAGGAACAATGGCATCAGAAACTTACTATTTGCCAAGGATCTTAATGACTCAGGTAATAGTAATGAGTGGCTGCTAAAACTATTGGTTCAAGCTGGGCAACTAACTAAAAGGACATCCCAACAAGATACATTTAATAACAAGGGGCAGTCACTTTACAATGGAGAAGAACTTGGGAAGAACCACCTTAACCTAAGTAAACATGGCCAAAGAGAGATAATGGGCAGCACATGCCCCTGACACAGTGACTGAAAAAATTCAACACTTCCCCTGTACACAACAACTCTACACCATGAACAACCTGGATCCAACCTGTTGGTGGGCAGAGTCAATCCCAGGGGCATTCTATAAAGTGATAGTTCAGCGTTCTTCAAAAACATCATCACTATGCAAAGAAAGGTTCAGAGCGTGCCTCAGATTAAAGAGATACCAGGGAGAAAACCAATGAACACCACTCATGATCTGGAACCACTGTTTTCCTGGCTTTTCATCCTGCCTCCCTCACTCCACACCTGCGACTGGGGACTGAGCCTAGGACCTCATGCATACTGTCAATCACTATACCACTGAGCTACACTCCCCATGGTATATTACTGACGTGGGTAGCCAAACCTCCATGAGACCTATAGATAACTGCACTATCTCAAAATCACCTTCCTGACTTTAACAACCATGTATCATTTTGGTGTTTAATAATTGTGATAATATAGTAAGAAATGGTAATATTATCCATTTTATATTTGCATGTGAATGGGACTGTGGCTATACAACAGAGTTCACTGTTTTTAAATTTTTTCTAAAAAGTCTATGTTTTTAGCCAAAAGCTTGGAAAGTATATTTGGTGCTTTACAAAAGGAAAGAATATCCAAACTATTCAGACAGAAAGAATGCCAGAGTGAGCTAAGAAAACATGGGTAACATTTGGGGAATCTGAATGAAAGGCATTTAGAAATTCCTTAGGCTACTCCTACAACCTCCTGTAAGTCTGAAAGTAAAGCAATTTTCTCAATGAAATCTGAAACACCTTTTTTTCTCCTCTGCCAAAAATCTACAGTAGGCTGCCAACACCGTCCATTGGGAATCTCTATAAATTAGACTGTGTTCTCTGGGGAGTTATATGCTAATGCCGTAACACCAGCACCTAAAAATGGGCCCTATGTGACAAGGAGCTGCTGAGAAAAATCAGCTACGCTGTACTTGGATCTTGGACTTGCAGCCGTGAGAATTTTGAGGCACTAAACTCTTCCTATTCCAGCCAAGCAGTTTGTGGAACTTGGATTTGACAGCTGTGGAAAAAGAAGAAACAATACAAGGTCTATTGCAAGGTGATTGGGAATGTCCCCACCTGCCAGTGCAGAATAATGCTCCATAGTAACCCCAACGTCAGCTTGGGGTTTCCATCCACAATGTCCGTACCTCCGATATTCACCAGTTCCACCTGTCAGAACAAAATAATAAAACAAACAAACAAACTCTTGGGACAGTGTCGCCACAGAACTCCAGACTCTTTGATTTTAGTATATTTGTACAGCAATATAAATGAGGATAAAAATTTCATTTTAGGAACTGGATCAATGAAGAACTCAAAAACGTATTATTTATACTACAGATCAATGAGAGCATCGGAAAAGGCACGCAACTTATCCGTCACTCACAGAACAAGTTCAAAACTCGCACCACGAGAAAACATTTCCAAGCATCAGCTGATGTCTATGTACACAGCAACCAGCAGGCTTCACACTTAACAATGCCTACAGCAGCAGAGAAACCTAAATGGTACTTACATTGTTCTGATGTAAAACCTGAAGTACTCGGTTGACATTATTTAAAGCATGCACTCTTGTAGAACCACGTTCCTTTGGCTGGAAAAGAACAAAACAGCAAGTAAGATCCTCCTCCCCCCCCCAATCCCTTCACATGCTGACAAACTTTGACACAGAAATGGAAGCAGAACAGCAGGTCAGCATCCATGTCACCAGCCTGGGTACCACAGGATGCAAATTCACTAAGAACATCTTGAAACACTGGCTCACTTACCAGCATGCCTACTGAAATCATCTAGGAAACATTTAAACAGTCATGACAGCTTCCTGTCCCCACATGAGACAGTGACTTAAAGGACTGATGTGGTGGGGATTTGGTGTTTTCAAAATTGCTCTAGTTAACTCTTTAATGGGCAGGCAAACACATTTGAGAATCAATTCTGTCAGACAAAAAGCTTCTATTTAAATTTCTCTAGAGGCAGAAAAACAGCAGAGAAATCCTGCCTGCTTTCACCTGCCCAGGAAGGAACAGAGCAAAGAGACATTGTCCAAAACTTCAGGTCACATGAGAAGAGTTCCCACTTAGGGCATGGCAAGCTAGTCAGCTTCCTTCTACCTCAAGGTCCAGGGAACCTCATTAGAGATTTCCCCTGAAGATGCCCAACCTCTGCCAGGAAGGCAGACAGAGGAGCAATACTCAGGCTTCACAACTCAGTACCCATAGGGAGTCTTCAAATCTCAACAATGACCAGAGACACTCCATCAGCCTCATTCTCAAAGATGGCCGTCCTCTCTTACAGGCTAGAGTAGCTCAAATGGTAGAGTGTTTCCCTATCATGCATGGAGCCCTGCATTGCTACTTCAGCACTGCCCAAACATGGTGTAGGGGCACACACATGAGCAATCTCAGTACTTGGAGAGGCAGAATGATCAGAATTTCAGGTCATCCTCAGCTACACATTCTCGAGCAGCCTATGGTAAACAAGACCTTGTCTGAGGAAAACAATCAAAGATGTCCTCTCACCAATGATGTTCCTGTGAGGCCTTCTAGAAGATCCAAGAGCTTTCTCCCATCTTTGAGGTCTGAGAACATATCATTGATGGGTGGTTTACCACTCTGCAATGAAGAAAATTACGATGACTTCAGGATCAGAATTTCCATATTGGGGCTAGTGAGATGATTCAAGGTGTGGCCATGACTACCTGAGTTCAATCCCAGGGACACACACAGTGGAAAGAGAGAACAATTCCCACGGTTTGTCTCAGGTGCACCATGCCATGACTGTGAGTGTGTATGGGCATGCTAATAAATACATGAATGTAACAAAAAATTAAAATCCAACAAAAAGAAACTCCACATGTTCTTAACATTTAAAATACTTTTGGTTGTGTTCAGTCCCAGTCCACTGACACAAGGCGATTCCTGCTCAGAAAATCAGGAACTCAGTTTCAAACAATACAGTCTGACCAAGAACTACTTAATAAGACTAACTCAGTTACCTAGGCTCCCTGAAGTCACCAGCTATTTTAAATACCAAAGAGTATAATGTGATGAAAGAGTGTACTAAAAATCATAAACCATGATGAAGGAAATCCATAACAATCTTGGAGGCTGTTGCTTCCTCATATGAAATATACAGAGCTAAAAGTCCTTCCTGCCAACCCTAGATATTACATAATTAAGAACTATCTTTTTCCAAACACTTAAAAAACACAGCTTCCATACGAAGCAAGACTTTAAATTTGAGACGAGGAAAGCAGGGTTCCCTGTTTCCCCACCTACTGAATCCTTCTCATTTTTAAATGACCACAGTGCGCAATCAGTTAAGGATTCTCAGCATGTATCTTAAAAGTTCATAGGCTCTAGGAAGGAACATGTGACCCACCACAGAAATGGGTGGGGAATAAGTTGGGCCCTATCTCTGAGATACAGCTGTCTCTCCATGTTGCCACTATGTTGGGGACACATAGATTATCTCTACCAATTACAGCAACAGGCAGATTAGCAGGGCACAGAAGTAAAGGCACTACTCCATGCTGAGGGCCATCAACAAAGCAAAGGGTCAACAAGCCCTTGTTAACTTCCTGTCTTCAAGGCTCCCCTCCTAACCCCACCTCCCAGAGGACAATTCAGCTACCAAAGAGCTCAATTCTCTCCCATGTCTTATTCAGCAAAGAGAAAGATATCAGGTAAAGTCCATAGAGTTATTCAAGGGGCCCCCACCAACTAACATCCACTTTCCAAAGTACAAACAAAATAATAAATATGGAAAAGCTTATTATAAAGTGAAGCAAATGTAAATATTTCATCATATTAGAAATAATTGTGGATGTACATTAGTGACCTTTGACACAAACAGGTTGTGCTGTATACTAGCCACAAACTTTAGTCATATTATCTGGTCTTTACATGCATGCTTGCTTGTTTGTTAAAAACTCAAGTGGTTAATCAATTACTATTATCAGCTATACTATAAGCAAAAGCTTCATGCTTTCTATTATTATAAAGCATACTACTGAGGCTGGAGAGATGGCTCAGCAATTGAAATCACTTGTTGCTCTTGCAGAGGATCCAGATTCGGTTCCCAACACCCACATGGAGACTCACAGCCATCTACAACTCTAGTTTCAGGGGACCCTGAACTAGACACCCTCTTCTCAACGCTTCAAGCAGCAGGAATACACATGGTGCATATACATTCATGCAGGCAAAACATTCAGACACATAAAATAAAAATAAATATTTTCTGAAAGAACCATAAAATTTAAGTAATATCCGAGAAGACTTATGGAATGTTTTCTCAGTCCCAAATTCACAGAAATGATGACCCGTGGGAACATTTCCTATTTAAAACCAATTCACACAGGCTACAAGAGCACACCTGTGTGGAAATAACACAGATGCCAGAAAGGTTCCATTGCAAACTAAGACTTTCAAAAGTTGCCTTTAATGGTGCACTCTTTTTCCCCGCATATTCAGATAGTCCATTTGTTTAGCAGACAAGGAGTTTAAGAAAGGCTCCCTCTAGAATATTCTGTTGGAAAAAACATGAAGATGAAGTTCTGTCCCTGTAAAAGGCAGATATACATGTAAGATGGTCAAAGTCCCTTTCCCCTTAAACACAGACACACAGTAACAACAGCACAGTTTCTTTCTTCTGTTTCCCAATCTCAGATGACCACTGATGACAATCTACATGGAACATGTCTTAAAAGTGTGCCCTTCCCCCCCCCCACCTCATGTTCCCACACACCATAAGCAGCGATGACATTACTGTGGTACACTGAGAGTCAGTTCTCTAAGACAAAGCCAGCCACAAATCCCTGCAGAATGGCAGACAATGGGGTTCCTCTGGAGAGAGAAAGAGAAAGTGCCTAGACTCTCAGAAGGAACTCATCAAAATCTGGGCTGTAAAACTTATGTGTGATGTCCTTAACTAACACTCGGGAAGCAGGCAGATCTCTGTAAGTTCCAAACCAGCCTGGTCTACAGAGCTTCAAGTTCCAGGACAGCCAGGGCTACACAGAGAAACCCTGTTTTAATCAATCAATCAATCAATCAATCAGCAAGCAAGCAAGCTTCTGTGCCCTGCCAAGCTCTCAGGCCCATGGATCCAGTTGCCCAGCACCCACACCCATCCCCCAAGGACAGACAAGTATTCTGTCAGCAAGTCATCAATCTTTAAACCAAAGTACTAGTTTCCACTCATTTCTATAATTAGGATGGTGAAGAATATTAAAATACTCTACTTAAGATTAGTTCATCCCTGTCCTTTAAGCACAGACATGGCCATTCACTTGCTTTTCCCTGCTCTGTCCACAGGACCACTGCCTCACAGGAGAATGTTAATGAGCTTCCTCAGCATCAAGGCACTACAAAAGGCAGGTTCTCTCCATGGTAGTTTTTCATGGAGTTTTCTTGGTTTTGTTTTCAGTTTTGTTTTGTTTTGTTTTGAGAAAAGGTCTCACTCTGCACCCTTGGCTAGCCTAGAACTCACTTTGTAGACTAGGCAGGTTCTTAGTCACACTGTCTTTAGGAGTTTTAAAGACTTTTGCCTCCTTGAAAAAAGATCTGCCTGTGTGAGTCAGAAACTCTACACACCTGTATGAATATATATTTTAGCAATAAAACACGGACTGAAAATGCACTGGGAAAAATGAAACACATGCCCACGGTATATATCCCAGCATGCAAGAGGGTGAGTCAGGAGAATTACAATTTGAGGTCTACACAGAAAGTCCAAAAAAATGGCCTGAGCAAGAGACTGCACTGGAAACCAGGAGATAGAGATGTAGTTCACTGATAGGTTTGCCTAGCAGATAACAATGCTCGGGATACACTACAAAACAAAATAATTGACATATGCATGCATCAACAGACACACAGACACAAGTAAGTACACTCAACATGCACACAGACTGTCACTACAAAATACTAAATATTCCTGACAAATGCAACTTTCAAATGTTCTGAATAAATATAGAAAGGACTAGTCGTACCCAAGAGGACATGCTCCCACCCAATATGGAAGGTAAAAGTAGCTGGTGTGTAAGCAGGGTCCTGGCTCTACACAGGAGGACAGAACATTTCTTATGTAAAGGACAACTCAAGTCAGACTTTGTCAGCTGTGTGGTCTCTGTAGGAACTACTCCGCCCTGTTGTAATGTGAAAACAGTCATTAATCATGCAAGAATGAGTAAGCCAACTGGAAGATAACTTTGTCCTAATTTCATGGACACTGAAGTCCAAATTTCAAAGAATTAACACAAATTATAAAATGATTATGTTGCTCCTCTGTAACTCTCTGAAAATATACAAATGATTTTAACTTGAAGACCATACAAAAACACACAGTGGAATAGTGAAATGTTCTAACACAATCACAGCCAGCATTTACTGTGTGCACGGGTAAGTTCTGAGAACTGTATGGATTTAGATTCACTGTGGGTACATATTCTTTCTTCATAACCGTGTTCAAAAGTGGACAGCTTCAACATTCCCATTTTACAAGTGAAGAAACTGAGACCTAAACGTGACATAACAAGTGAGAGACAGAACCAGGATCAGATCTTACAAAACCTGGTTCCAAGTCCATCTTTTCAGCATTTGAGCCAACAAATATTACCAGGGCATACAACTGTGGCGAACAGGGGAGCAAGTATTTGATTGCAGGGATGGGATATAGATAGATGGAAATGTAGATGATGCAGATACATATAAATTAGTAGAGATTGAGAGCTAAAGAGATATAGATATATAGATATATAGATATAGATACAGAAATAGATTAGAGATAGAGATAGACATCAACTTCTCAGATCAACAGCATAAATCACCACACTGAACTAAATTAAGACACTATTTCCCAGCAGCCCACTGTAAAGCATTTCTGGTATTGTTTTGTGTTCTGGGCTGTAAACATTGGCTCTGGGAACAAGTCTAGAAATGTCAAAAGTCATCATTTAATAAAAATAAGAACTGATTCATCTTGAACATCAACCTCACATTTAAATCTGTGCAAAGACTGACTTGCAGCAACTTCTTTGGCAGAGAAAATACAGTTTAATAATCCAATCACACAAATATTTGGTGAATATCTCCTTTGTGCCTTAGCCCTGACAAAATGCTGAGTTCACGTCACCCTCTTCATTTGTAAGAGGCCATTTTCATTGCTTACCAAAAAACACAAAATGGTACAGATGAGCAATCTCGAACTTGGAGGAAATATAAAGCTTTGTCCCATTTTACTTTTTAAATTATTTTTATTTTAGTTTATGTGAATGGGTCTCTTGCTTTTATGTGGTCTGTGAACCACATACATGCAGTATGCACAGAGACCAAAAGAGGGCAATGGATCTCCCAGAATTGGTTGTGAGCTAGGAACCACACCATAGTCCTCTGTAAGAGGATCCAGTGTTCTTAACCACCAAGCCATCATTTTTTCTTTCAAAGCCCAGTAACAGCAGCATGATGACAGAGGCTGTAGTCCAGGACTGACTAATTAGGACTTGTTCCCACCCTCACCCCTCTCCACTAGTCCGTTGTTGGACAATCTCAGTACCAGTCTTAGGCCCACCATTTTGACAAGTGGACTGCAAAATCAATACTATTTTCTGGGACATGAGTGTAACTACATTTAAAAACATCTGGGCAAAGATGCTAACAATCATTGCCAAACAAGTGGAGAGGTAGAGGCAGCTGTCAGGAGCAGGCTTCACACGTGTGATGATATGAGGAAGGGAAGCATGTCTGATGGCCATCTATCACACACGGAGACTCAGCAGGTGCTCCTAGCTCTGTGCCACATAGAAATCAAGACTCACTGTTTGGCCGGGCTTCCTGTTTATAAGACAAGTTGAAAATCTGAATTGGCCTGTGCAGCACTGGTAATTTTCTAGAATATCACACCAGGCAAATGAGTCTTGTCTACAAACATACCAAGTCATAAGATGAATGGCAGGTGTCTTAGTCAGGCCTTCTATTCCTGCATAAATATCATGACCAAGACACAAGTTGGGGAGGAAAGAGTTTATTGGGCTTACACTTCCATGCTGCTGTTCATCACCAAAGGAAGTCAGGACTGGAACTCAAGCAGGTCAAGGAGCAGGAGCTGATGCAGAGGCCATGGAGGAATGCTGCTTACTGGCTTGCTCAGCTTGCTCTCTTATTGAACCCAAGACTACCAGCCCACAGATGGTACTACTGACAAGGGGCCCTCCCCCCTTGATCACTAATTGAGAAAATGCCTTACCGCTGGATCTCATGGAGGCATTTTCTCAACTGAAACTTCTTTCTCTGTGATAAGTTCAGCCTGTGTCAAGTTGACACACAAAACCAGCCAGTACAGCAGGCAGTCACCAAGTAGGGCAGGGCCACATCCAAATGAAATATAGGGTTAGTCAACAGTGAGTCTCTTAAGGAATTGTGAACTCTGTGACCAGTACACAAGTACAAGTGCACACACACACACACACACACAAAAATTAAATGAAAATGTAATTTTTAAAATGTCATCTGGGGCCAGCTAATAGCTCAAAAGTCTTTATCCAAAGTCATGTTCAGCCAAGACTGAAAACCTGAATTCTGTCCCCAGGATCCATATGGTCAAAGGGAAGAAGTGATACCACACATTGTCTTCTGATCTCCACGTATACCATGTCATGTGAGCACATAAACACACACACACACACACACACACACACACACATACACACACAATAAAACAAAACCTAATTTTTTAAATAAAAAAAAAATCAGTTAGAATTTAAGCAAGAAGCAACAAGAAAGAAAGCAAGAAGGAAGGAAGGAAGGAAAGAAAGCTTATAAAAGTACTACCAGAGTATCCTAGAGATGCTGGTCAAGAATATGGAGAACATTTTATTGTTTATTTTTTTCTCATTGGTATTGGGGAATCAACAAAAATTGAAATGTCTTTTTAAGAAGAGTACACACGAGGCTGGAGAGATGGCTCAGCAGTTAAGAACACCAACTGCTCTTCCAAAAGGTCCCAAGTTCAATTCCCAGCACCCACATGATGGCTCACAACCATCTGTAATGGGATCTGATGCCCTCTTCTGGTGTATCTGAAGACAGCTACAGTATACTCATATAAATAAAATAAATCTGAGGAAGGAGGAGGAGGAAGAGGAGGAAAAGGAGGAAGAGGAAGAGGAAAAGTACATACAGCTCTTAAAATAATTATCTGTGTTGACATGAAATGAGTATCAGAGCCAATGGGTAACACATGATTCAGCTCAAGGAAGCCTGCAGTGGCTCCAATAATACTCACTCAGAGATGAAGCATCTACAGGGGGACGGTGCTCCCAGCTCCGACCATACCTTCTGCAGCATCTTCTTTTCCAGATCCTATTTTATGACTATTAACTCCCAAGATTCAAGAAGCAGAAAAAAAGCAGGGCACGCACATATATGTCCCATATGGTGTAAAGGGGAACTCCATGTGAGCAGCCACTCATACCAGAATCCAGCCAGAATCCATGCTTCCCAGCCCTGCCTCCTGTTCAGCAGATGTAAATTTCAAGTCTGCAATTGTAACCTATGGGAATTTGCCTTCTAAGGAGGAGGAAAGCAGAAAAATGCGTAACCGTTCTGCATCTTCAAGTCTGCACATTCCTCCCCTAACCCCACTGATGAAAGAGCTTCTGTAATTTGCAGGCTCACGGCTCTGCCAGATGAGCAGCTCTGAACATGAGCCAAAGAAAATGCAGGCTCAAAGTCAGGACACATTTCCTGACAGCTTCCCTGTCTCCCTCGGGAGAAGCCACATGCAAATCAGACTCCCAATGCTAGAGAGTCCAAAACACAGTGCTTTACACCCCATGCAACAGTCTCAAGCAGGCTTATCTCTGTTTGGGAATGTGTACCAGAGAGCAGCGAATTCACAAATTAGTGGTACCTCATGGGTGTTTCATTAACATGCCTAAGCGGCTACATTTCTGGGCAATACAAGGTAACAATGACCGGGTGTTTAATGGATAAAAGGGTAAAACACAGTTCCTTTGAAAACTGCCTCCCAGTTTGCCTGAGATCATAAATAAATGAACAGTACATCCAGGAGCAAGTGTTTCTTAACCCTTTAAGCAACCAGACAAGTACTTGCTGCAGTGTGAGTTGCCTTTCAGGACTCCGGGGCTCTGATGCATTGTGAGCTCAGGGGCAAATTAACAAGTGCTTTCAGCTATATATACAAATAGGCAGACATCTGCTTGTGAAGATACACCAGCATAAAGCAGACACATTATATACACATAAGTGTCCTCTGGTGAGTAAATTGTTTTTAGCATTTGTATAGCCATGTATCTTTGACTTATTAGTCAAAGGTAGTTTTAGATCCATATCATTCAATATGATCAAGCCCTTTATCCTTTATCACGGAAACAACCAAACAATCATGAAGCCTTAAGTCAATTTCATTCCCTGTGAATTAAGTAGTTAAGGGTTATGATGAAGAATTCTGGTGAGGGATGGAGAGATGGCTCAGCACTGGTGGCTCTTCCAGGGGACCTGAGTTCAATTCCCAGTTCCCACATGATGCCTGGGAATTCTGGAAGAGCAGCAAAAGCTCTTAACTGCTAAGCCATGTCTCCAGCCTCCTATTTTCATTTTTAGTAAATAAATACAGTGAAAATCTCAACCTATTGTATCTATTTTCATGAAACAACACAACAAGGTATTTTGTACTTAAAACATTATTATATTTGTATATCTCATTATTTTATATATTTTAAAGGTATAACACTTTTAATATATAAACATATCTAACCATATCTGTAAGTTCGGGGGAAAAAAAAAGGTATCCATTACTAAATGGCATTTCAACTCAGGCAAGAAGGAGGACCATCAGCAGACTAGAATGAGACTGGAAAAGCAAGCACACACAAAGGCCATAGAAAGCTGTCTGGTTGAAGACACAGGCAATGTGGCTCAAGACTGATGAGAAGGTGGCAGCAGACACAAAGATACTAGGAGGGAACCAGGCCATGGCCTGAAAGTCAACAGAGATCAAATTCGCACTACACAGCTTAAGTACATACAATTGTAATTTTAAAAAGAAATGCAGTTACCAATGATACCCTCAAAAAGAAAAAGAGGCAACTAGGCCTCTGAGGCCACACCAGCTACTCCATCAAAGCTAAAAAGGAGGAGAGCAAAGGAAAAATAGCCCATAGCTGGTCACAGTGCTCCACATGTTCAAAGACAAGGTCTCAAAAAGATGGAATGAGAACTCCCAAGCTAAAGGTATTGCTAGCTGGGCCTAAAGACTTTACTAATACATTATGCCCTGGAGGAACACATACAAGGCCACAATCAGCTCAAAGGAGAATTCAAAGAGCTACACGTCTACAGGCAGAAAAGAGAATCAAACATATGTGCAAAAATGCATAAGCTGCTCTACAGTAATAATAATTTCTTTCCAGTTCATTTTTATCTGTATGGGTAAGAATAATTTGCATTATCTACTTCTTACAATTTATCAAGTTTACTGTAAAGTACTTTCAAATATCAAAATATGGGGCTGAGAATGGAGCTAGGTTGGCAGGGTGATTGCCTACCATGCATGAAGATTTAGGTCCAGTCCAAACCACAGCACCTTACACATGAGGACTGATTGCACGGGGGCTGAAGTCAAGGCCGTCCTCAGCTACAAAATAAGTTTCAGGCCAGCCTGAGATATGGGAGAGCCCTCCAATAATAATAATAATAGGAAGAAGAAGAAAGAAGAAGAAGAAGAAGAAGAAGGAGGAGGAGGAGGAAGAGGAGGAGGAGGAGGAGGAGGAGGAAGGAGGAGGAGGAAGGAGGAGGAGGAGGAAGAAGAAGAAGAAGAAGAAGAAGAAGAAGAAGAAGAAGAAGAAGAAGAAGAAGAAGAAGAAGAAATATAAGTGATGATGATGATGATGATGATAGAAAAATAAGAGGAAGAAGACAAAGAAGGAAGAAAGCAGGAGGAGAAGAAGAAGGAGAAGGAGAAAGAAGAAGAGGAAGAGGAGAAGAAATTAAAGTATCAGTAATGGAAGGTAGAGTTAATCCAGATGACTGAGCCAAACAAGGTACCCACTAATATTTTTTCCCATTTTTAGAACTTTAAAAAGTTTTTCTAATAGTGACTTAGAAAAAGAAGATGTTGATCAGTAAATAGAGAGTGAACAGATACTGGATGCATGCAGGTATTAACAAGAGAATTAACAAGAGATGGTATCTGATAGACATGCTAGATAGGAAGGAAGCCAGAAATGAAATCTCAAACATTATGTCTGTTTTAAAACAAACTCCTAAATGGCAGAAGATACTATTGGTGTCTATGTGGATTTCTCATCATGGAGTCCCATAGTGAAGAGAGTCAGCAGACACACAAAATAATTATCTCTCAGAGTTCACCAAAATATATGCCAAAGGGCCTAGATAAAAAAGAAAAATAATAAGTTATCCAACACTCTGTGTGTATATAGGAAATATAGATAGGTAGGTAGGTAGGTAGATAATGATGCAGATAGATAGATAAATAAATAGATAGATAGATAGATAGATAGATAGATAGGTAGATAGATAGGTAGATAGATAGGTAGATAGATAGGTAGATAGATAGGTAGATAGATAGGTAGATAGATAG
>JADRCH010000061.1:4737249-4823720 GCA_019843965.1 Rhynchomys soricoides
TAGATAGATAGGTAGATAGATAGGTAGATAGATAGGTAGATAGATAGATAGATAGATAGATAGATAATGATGGATGGATGGACGGAAGGAAACTCAGACAGACTAGCCTCAGGATCGCCCAATGAGGCTACACAAAATCGAAATGCAAGCTATCCAATCCCAATAAGAGTTAAACTGCATGGAAATCCCGAACCCTACAGATGTGCTGTGCCCTCTCCCACCCACCTGTAGATTAAAGCTTGCAGAAGGGAGGAAAACAGAACATGAATGAAGTCTGTGGCCCTGCCTGAAATTCCCTCCTTATAGTCACACCCTCATCATGTCTTAGATAAATTCCTGCTCGGCTGTGACTTCGTGCTGGAAACAATTTGACAAAGTAAGTTTTCAAAGTCATCCCTCTTTTGATCTTTTCTCTAAACAAAACAAGACTTCACAGTCTCTGTGGGAGCACAAAACCAATCCACTAGGCGCTGTCTAGTAACGTCGACTCTCCTGGCAGAAACTATGAACCTCCTAGAACAAAGAAATGGCATTAAAGTCACCCTGTGATGCTACAAAATAGCAACATAGTTCTATGAGTTATAGAGATTTCTGCCCTTTTATAAATACACATACGTAAATATCAACTTCATAAAATAACTAGTGGTGGTCTTAGTAGAGTCTATATTATCTGGATCTCTGAAACTGTCAAGACGATCACCATAGAGATTTCTCTTCCATTATTCTTTCTCGGCTATTTTTATTATCCTGTATCCTCTTCCTTCTTTCATTCATCTGTCTCCTGCTCACCATTCCCAAAGGAATTCACCCAGATTTAAAGGTTGCCTCACCCAAGGTGTCCCAAGACTTTGAAAATGATCTCTAAACGTTAAAAACAAGGCAATTCTCTCCCTAATAAGTGCATGAAAACCACACCACTTCACCAGTTCTAGCATAGAAGTTGGCCATGACCTCAGTAACAACCAGGCTGGATAATCCCACCCACATGAGCTCTCAGGACACTGCAGGGGAAGAACTCCACTGGCCACACACTCTCAATCACTAAACCTTGCTGAGAATGTGACACGCAGAGATGGAGCTGTGAATACTGTGTAGTCCATGTCATAGGTCCCTTGCTTCTGCAGAATCAAAGCATTTAAAATGCACCAAGCACACCCCCCATTGCTTTAGAACAATCTAGCACCTGAAGCTGTCAGTCATGAAGCACTTCTGTCCTTCCATCACTCCCTGAATCCTTTTTTTTATATACATGAAATCCTGACATCGTGCTATACAGTTTTGTGAATGATCACACACAGGTACACACTGCTTAGTGCCTCATTCTATTGCATTTATCTACTTATTAATTTATTGATGTTGTGTGTGTATCCATCAGTGTGTGTGCAAGATGCATGGGGAGAAGAGCGGGAAATGAATCTGAGGAGGTTGGAGGAGAACTTGGTGACATCAGTTCTCTCCCTCAACCACAGGAACCCTGGGGATTAAACTCAAGATATGAGGATTGGTGGAAGGTGTCTTTGCACACTCAGCCAGCTCCCTGGCCCCCAACTCTGCAGTTCTCACTCCTGACCTTTTAGGGTATCAGCATGAAAACTGCAATACATATAAAATAAGATAAACCAATCTTTTAAAAAGGAGCTTCCAGAGTAGTTTAAAGACAATCAAAGAAACCTTTGTTCTTCAACTTCCTGTCTTAGAGTCAATCAACCCAAAGGCTGTTCCCACATAAGACTTGGAGAGGAAAAAAAATCCTACCTTCTATGACTATTGCACATTTAAAACCAATGTGAAACCTCTCCCTTCACCATACTCCACCCCACCCCACATAATTCTGAGCATAATAATGATTATGTTCCAATGGTTACAGATGCTGATAAAAAGCAGACCGGTGAAGGAGAGAGAGGATGGATATGCTATTAGCCACACTCACAGGAGGAAAAGCCTATCACTGTTGCACAGGGCAGAAAGGGTGCCTGAGTTTTCATGATTAACCATGCTAAAGGAAATGGTCATCTTGTTTAGCTACGCAGACACAAGTCAGAAGGAGGCACTGGCCCCACAGTAAAATCCACCAGCGTCTCGGATACCTTTGAAAATCGAGCGTTTATCCATTTGGTAAAGGTTTTCTTCTGTACGTCATTGTGTTCATCTGCAGGAGAGAAAGAAAAGACAAGAACAGGATGAATGTCTGTACTGACGATGAGCTTGATAAATACAACCATCTCCTTCCTCAGCAGCTTAGATAGACATTTATACAGCACAAGGCAAGGGACATAAAGCTATGAACAAACCCACTGATGGGGTCCAACAACTTCTACAGTAAAGTGAGATTCGGTCACTTCACCCAAGGGTTCTGGCCGTCCCTCCCCACTAAAGCAAGGTGGATCACTCCCGGGTATGAAATCCAAGTTTGTGTGCTACAATCCAGACCTTCCTTCACAGCTACACATGTAATATTTTCAGTCGCATTTTAAGGACACGATCAAACATGTTAAATATGTGTGATGGTTTTAATTTTCAGTGTGACCGAATCTAGGATCATCTGGGAAGTGTGTCTGCAGGAGGGAGTGTATAGAAGCAGATGGCCTGTGGAATTGTGTGTGGTGAACTCTCTTATTGTGCTAGTTGAGACTGGAAGACCTGCATCTCAGGTAAATGGCATCATCCAGTTTAGAATTCTAGAGTGTAGAAAATTGGGGACAACAAGCTGAACAGTGGGCATTTGTGCATTAATTCTCCCTTTGACCTTAACTGTAGATCCATGCAACTGCTTAAGGCTCTTGCCTGAATCCCCACAACAGTGGACAGTAACATGGGATTGTAAATCAAATAGATCCTTTCAGGAAATGAAGCTAGGCCAACATGTCCCGCCAAAAAGTTACTCAATAGAAACTTAGGAATCCATAACTACTCCTCCTTCATAAAAGTCCTATCCCTTCTAGAACAAAAAGGGGTATAAGATTTCTAGTCAGTTATCAGACACATTTTCTTGACCAAAGGGGGGGGGGGAGGAGCAATGTAGAGTCATAGTGGATTTAAACTTTATATTTTAATATTTATCATGTTTAATTAAGTGTCTATGTGTATCTATGTGTGGGGATATATACATGTGAGTACAAATGCCCGTGGAGTCCAGAAGAAGGCATCAGATTCTCTGAAGCCAGAACTACAAGAGGTTATAGCCACCATGTAGGCACTGAAACTGAACTTGAGACTTCTGCAAGAAAAGTATGTATTCTTAGCCACTCCAGCCTCCCTAGATAAACATTTTTACAAGCATAGAAACAAGAAGAATTTAAAAACATTATCAACTCTGGTCTCAATGACAAATTTATTGTGCAAGGCACAAGTAATGTCAAACAGCTAAAGAATGTCAAATTTCTTGAAAATGAGCCAAGTGGATGAAGTGTGTAAGGAGACTACATAGTACACCACCACCAACAGCAAAAGCAACATGCATTAGTGCCAAATAGATCACATCCCAATCCACTTCTTATGTGATTCTGAGTTAAGTACCACAGTGTCATCTACCCTCAAAGTCCTTGTCTGCAAGATGGAAATAAACATTAACTATATTGTAAGGTGTTATGCTGATAAGTAAAACTTTTCTGCAAAGACTTAGTGTGGTGGTCTGAAAGAGAATGACTCACACAGGCTCATATATTTGAATACTTGGTCTCTAGTTGGAGGAACAGTTTGG
The DNA here is from genome assembly GCA_019843965.1 of Rhynchomys soricoides. Taxonomy (NCBI): domain Eukaryota; kingdom Metazoa; phylum Chordata; class Mammalia; order Rodentia; family Muridae; genus Rhynchomys; species Rhynchomys soricoides. The sequence goes on from JADRCH010000061.1 coordinate 4,740,950, forward strand.
GAAGGATTAGGAGGTGTGGCCTTGTTAGAGGAGGTGTGTAACTGGCGGCGGGATATGAGGTTTCAAGGCCTATACTACCCCCAGTTAGCTTTCTCTCTGCCTTGAGCTTGTGAGTCAGATATAAGCTCTCAGTTACTGCTCTAGAATTCATACCTGCTGACTGATCCCATGTTCCCTGTCATGATGATCATGGACTCTAACCCTCTAATACTATGAGCCTCAAATTAAATGCTTTCTTTTATAGGTTGCCTTGGTCATAGTGCTTTGTCAAAGCAGTAGAAAGTAGCAAAGACACCTGTTAATTAGTTTATGGTTGTGAAAATGATGGTAGAACTATGAACAAACAGAAAAACAACAGTCCAGTTTTATCACTTCCCATTATATAATTCAAGCACAGTCTAATTTTCTACTAAAACTAACAAAACTCATTGTTGATTGAATACCTACAAAGTAGTATGTTAACCACCTGTGAGTAGTTCTGAATGCTGTCTATATTTCGAATAGTCCTGACAGCCGTGGGTCCATCTAAGTGCTTTACCTACTACAGCACACATCCAGGCAACATCACCACAGGAAGAGACCTGTATGTTATGCCAGCCATGCACACACCACAAAAGGACTGTCTTTATTTGGTAATGAGGAACCTCTCTCTAATAAATAAGACTGCATCTAGTACTATAGTTTGGGATAATAGGTCTCCTCAAAGGACCATGTATTAAAAGGCATCCTTCCCTTTGGATTCATTAGAAAAGTGGAAGCTTCAACAGGGGATCCTTGGTGTAAGTACTTAAGTCACTGGGGGAATGTTCTTAAAGGGGATAAGAGGTCCATCCCCCTGTCTCTGTCTCTTCCTCCCTTCACTCTCCACCCATTTTCTCTGACATCTATTCCTGGCTATTGGCACATGGTACAGAAATTAAAGGTCTACTCAGTCATGGACTCTGATCTTCAGATCTATGAGCCAACATAAACTTTTTCTCTTATAAGCAAACTATCTGTCCTAGTTGGGTTTTTTTGGTTTTTTTTTTTTTGTTTTTTTTTTGTTTGTTTGTTTGTTTGTCAATTTGGCACAAGCTACAGATATCTGGGAAGAGGAACCTCAATTGAGAAAACGCCTCCATCAGATTAATCTATAGGCAAGTCTATAGGGCATTTTCCTGATTAATGATCAATGTGGGAAGTCCCAGTCCAATGTAGATAGTACCACACCGGGAAGGTAGTTATGAAGTATATAAAAAAAAACAAACTAAACAAGCCAATAAACAGCATTTCTCCATGGCTTCTACTTTAGTTCCTGCTTCCACATTCCTACCTGAGTGCCTGCCTTGGCTTCCCTCAATAAACTCAGAATATGTAAGCCAAATAAATCTTTTCCTCTCAAGTTGTTTCTGTTCATAGTATCTTTAACTTTATCTTAGTTTTTCAATTATTCATACAAATAATTGGCTAATACATCAAGTCTATGATAAATTTGTATTCTAGTAGATTATGGAAAGTGTGCAGATCTGAGTGAAAATGGTCCCCCTGAGGTCATATGTTTGAATACCTGGTCCACAGCTGGTGGAACTGTTTGAGAAGGACTCAGAGGTGCAGCCTTGCTAGAGGAAGAATGTCACTAGGGGGGCAGTCTTTTGGTTTCAAAACCTCATGCCATTCTCAGGTAGCTCTCTCTACTTCCAGTCAGTAGATGGGAACATAAGCTCTGAGCTACTGCTCCAGCACCAGCACCATGCCTGCCTGCCATGGTTCCAGCCATGATGGTCATGGATTCTAACCCTCTGAAACTGAGTCCCAAATTACTGCCTTCTTTTATAAGGTACTTTGGTCACAGCATTTTGTCACAGCCAAAAGAAAAGTAACTAAGACAGAAGAAGAACTTATAATTGAAAGGACATTCCTGTGATAAATATAACAGCTCTAGAAAGAGAGTGTGAGTTTACAGATCCAGAAAGGAAATTGGAGACCCTAAGGCACAACGGGAATGACAGTATGAAAGGACACTAAGAAGATTCTTGATGTTAATGGTGCTGAAAGATGACCTGCATCCCAGAAAGGACAGTGAAGACACTCATCAGCCCGGATTCCAGCTTTATACATTATCTGATCGATGCCACAAAGTCATTAATCAAGGAGACTTGCTTATACACACAGAATGCCCCAGCCTTTACCATCAACCCTCAGAAGGACAAAGCTGACAATACAGTCAGAGTAAAGGCTATACTGGGTACATCTACCTATAAACGGTCACTACACCAGCCCAGCTGAAAGGAACTTAATTTTAAACATCTATGTTTGGGACACTTAACATCATAGCACGTCCCATGACTCCAAAGGAGGTTTACTTTTGTTGTATCCACCATCCTTTAATCCTATGAATAAGAAATAGAAAGTTCATAAGTTAATACTCTCTTACTTTCATAATATTCACACAATTTAAGAATCCTTTACAGCCAAGCAGTGGTGGCATGCACCCTTAATCCCAGCACTCAGGAAGCAAAGGCAGGTGAGTCTCTGAGTGCAAGGATATCTCGTGGTCTATAGAGAAAATTCCAGAACAGCCAGGGCTACACAGATAAACCCTGACTCAAAAAGACAACAAACAAAACAAAAACCAAAACAAAATCATGACAATAAAAATAAGGAAAGTGGAAAATACTCACAGAAATATAACAATATCTTATTATTTAACATATTTCAAAGTTTCAATTTTCATGAATATATTAAGTCTAGTGATACAGCCCAGTAGTAGCAAGTGTGCACAAAGCCAAAGTTCTGGCTCCAATACCCAGAAGGGGAGTGCTGGGGAGTAACTAAAGTACTGAATAATGCATAGATTTTTCTTTGTAGGTTGGCCAAAGAAGGGAGCACCTACCACTTTACCTTTCTATGTCATCAGCTGTAGAATAACATAAAATTATAAAATAAAGTCCCACATAAGTAGATGTTTATAAGAACAAAGTGATGTTTCCTCTAACATAGCCTAGAACTTTTTAGTCAAATCAACACCTATCCGTATCTCAGTACCAGATGTGAAATGGAGTGAATGGCCACCAAAGATAACATCCAGCTGTTCAAAAATATTTCAAAATGCACAGATAGTCTTTTGTATTTATTTCCCTGAAACAAATGGAAGTGGAGGAAAGATCTGTACTCAGTACATCTATAGGTTGCCCACTCCTTTGATCATTCTCCCCGCCTCTCCTTTCCAACCTCATGCTCTACAAAGATTCAGTGAATGAACAAGATATAACCTGAGGCTTTTCAGTCATGGAAATATAAAATGTGTGGAAGAGGGAGGGAAGACCCTTCTGAAGAACACAAGATAGGATCCCAGCACCTGTATTGGGCAGTTCAAAACTGCCTCCAGCTCAAAGGGACCATGGGCCTTTGGCCTCCTTGAACACTTGTATTCATGTGTACACACACATACACACACACTTAAAAATAGAATACTTTTTAAAGAATAGTATTTACTAACTATTGCTGGTAGAGTGACTGCCCTCCATGTCACAACGTACTGAATAATCCTGGCCCAAACTCCTCATTGGTAACTCAGAAACAACTGAAAATCTGTCATGCTGTTATCATCTATCCTTCATCTTCCTAGATGAAGGGCTTGAAGAGCATCTCTGGGGATATAGTCCACAGCAGAGTGATTGCCTAGCATGCCTCAGGATCCAGGATCAACTCCAGTTCCACAAAAAAAGATCAAAGAGCTTCAATAGTCTCAAGCTAAGTCCGGGAAGATGCCTCAACAGGTAAAGGTGCTTACTGCCAAGCATGGTGATCTGCTTTGATTCCTTGGAACTACATAGTGGAAGGAGAAAACAGTCCTGAAAATTATCTTCTGATCCCTGTTTACACACCATGGCATGTGTGTACAGCCACGTATTCACAAAATAAATAAATGCAAGAAAAAATAGGGGACTGGAGATATGGCTTAGAAACTAAAAGCACTTTCTGTTCTTCCAGAATACCTAGGTTCAGTTCCCAGCACCCACATTAGGCAGCTCATAACCACCTGCAACTCCAGCTTCAAAGCATCCAACACCATCTTCTGGCCTTCATAGGCACCTACATATGCATGGCACATGCTCGCACACAATCGCGCGCGCACACACACACACACACACACAATAAACCTTAGAAAAAAGATTTGAACAGTTTCTATTACAATTCTTAGCATCAAACAGACCAATTGATTGGTTTAATTTCTAAACAAAAAAAAAAGAAGTCGAAACATACAATATAACCCCTCATCTAATTAAGTTGATCACATACTGACTGAAATAGGAAGAGCAAGGCATGCAGCTGGTCCACCTCCTCGATGTGTATTCTTTCAGGGTTCCAAACTTAAACCAATGTTTTCATTAGACAGGAATTTTAGAATTCCCTTCTGAGAGCCTTTGCTGTCTTAGCAAATCTTATCATCAGTGACATTTCTCCATTAGGGAAAAAAGCACGGGGCTGAATTAGGAGAAGAAAAATGTGCTAAACCCCTTAAGGCTGCTTTTCCAAATTCTTCTAAATATTTTGCTCTTCTTAAATACTCCTGACATGCTCATACAAATCCAAGGGCCGGCAATTCTGCCTGGCCTAGAATTTTATTGCTGTAATCTGTGAAACAAGAAACACCAACGAAACCAGTAAAGACTTTGAGGTTTAAAATGGCTTCAGTTCACTAGCTCAAATGTATAATGAAATAAATATTTTTTAATAGAACTTTGCTCATGAGGGGCTAGGAAGATGGTCAGTAGGTAAAGCACTGGCCACAGAAAAATATAGACCCAAGTTCAGATCCTCAGAATACGTGTGAAAAAATCAAGCAAGGTAATACATGCCTGTAATCCACATCCTGTGGAAGTAGAGATGGGATCCCACGGGCTTGCTAGCCAGACAGTCTAACTTAGGGGTTCTCAACCTGTAGGTTGGGACCCTTCTGTGGGTCAAATGACTTTTTCACACAGGTGACCTAAGACCATTGTGCATAGCAAATATTTACATTATGATTCACAACAGTAGCAAAATTACATGAAGTAGCAACAAAAATAATTTTACGGTTGGGGGTCACCACAACATGAGGAACTGCATTCAAGGGTCAAAGCGTTAGGAAGACCTGCTGCTCTAGCTGAATTAGGTAAATTCTGGATTCAGTAAAAGACCCTAGCTCCCAAAAAATAAAGTAGAGAGTAGTTGAAGAAGACACTCAACATTGACTCTTGGCATCACAAACATATGCACACACAAAAATAAGTAACACACACATACACCTGTGTATATAGACAGACAGACAAGCCCTAATGAAAACAATTACATTAAAAGGAAAGCAGCATGCTCCTAACATATTTTGAAGCAATTTAATAGTGGCCAACCGACTGACCCTGACTCAACTTCCACAAAATTTGAGCATTCAAAAAAGAAATGTGGACTATAAGAAATGCCTGGCTAGATGTTCTAGAGCTCAGATCGGCTTTATTAACTAAAGCCTCTTTCACAGATTTAACACATCCTAGAAAGTGAGGATAATTACAGATGTAACAAGAACACTCAGCCTACAGCCCACTTCCTCATTCTCTGGGCTCTCCCCATGAGTGACCCTTAACACACCATGTTGAAAAACAGACATGCCTTCTACTCTCATGTCTTCTTCGATCTCTAAATAAAATCAAGTCCTTTTTTTTCACAGACTATGCCTTTAAAATATCATACAGAGATAGCATCATCTAATAATTTGTAACATGCAATCTTTTCATAGACAAAGAACAAACCAACAGGAGACAGACTCCCCCAAGCAGAGTGCTTTAAGATTCTGAGAATACTCTCAAAGAACCACAAAGGAAAGGAAGAAACCTTGACATTAAAAGGGTAGCCTTCAGAATGATCCAAACTAACTACTGAAATGCTGAGAGTTTGCTGGGTATGTCGTCAGGGCAATGAGAAACAGAAAACTGTACTTTTTCTGTGTTACTTTATGGAGCTACCTAAGCTTAACTTGAAAGAATGTATAAGATTTACAGGGACCTGACACTGCCTTAAACCTTCTCTCTAGAGGTGCATTTTTGGAAAGAAATCAATTCTTAAAGCCTTAAGTCTTGGGGTTAGGGATTCAGCTTACTTACAGGTAGAGACCTAGAATGCACACAGCCCTAGGGACAGTCTCTGACGCTGAAGGAGAAAGTTTGCAGCGTGGGAAATATCAAGCTCAGTATGCATGTTGTCATCACACCAGAACAAGGACTCTGATGGTAGAGGCAGCTCAGGCCCGCTTACAAATGCTTCCCTTCAGATTTTTGTGAACTTTTTTTAAAAAACAATTGTGATAGCACAGAATAAAAGGAAGTTATTCAGGGAGACAGTGACAATGAGAGTCACTGACTTTTTTTAATGACTGACAAGAAATGAAACTAATGCCTGAAGTAAAATTCCTACACAATTGGATCCCCCATGTTACCGTTATTCTTCCTAACTAGGAAATCTCAAGGCAGAGTGCCTGTTTTCATCTATAAACAATTCGAGATTAGGGAAACTCTTCAAGTTAAAGTCTCAAAAACTTAACCTAGTAGAGGGTGGGAGGGACTTGGGAGGAAGAGAAGAGGGGGAGGGGAAAAAGGGGTGAAGAATCAGGTATGGGAAGAGATGAAGAAGTACAGGGAGTCAGGAAATTGAACAGAGGTGTGCAGCAATGGGGGATGGGGAACTGGGGGTAGCAACCAGAAAGCAAGAGCCTCCCAGGATCCCATGGAGATGACATTAGCTGAAATACCCCACAAAGGGGAGGGAGAACCTGTCTTATCCAGAAGTGAGGCATGGCCCCCCAGTGGAGGGATGGGGCTACCCACCTATCTCCAAAATTTTAACCCAGAATTGCTCTTGTCTAAAGGAAATACAAGGTACAAAGAGTGGAGCAGAGACTGAAGGAAAGGCCATCCAGAGACTGCCCCACCTGGGAATACATCCCACATGCAGACACCAAACCCAGACACTATTTCGGATGCCAAGAAGTGCTTGCTGACAATAGCTTGATACAGCTGGCTCCTGAGAGGCTCTGCCAGATCCTGACCAATACAGATGCAGATACTCGAAGCCAACCATCAGACTGAGCACAGGGACCCTAACAGAGGAGTTGGGGAAAGACTGAAGGAGCTGAAGGAGCCTTATCTGGCATCAATGGGAGGGGAGGCCCTTGGTCCTGTGAAGGCTTGATGCCCCAGTAATAAGGAATACTAGGGCTGGCTGTGGTGAGGCAGGAGTAGGTAGGTGAGTGGGGGAGGGTGGGTAGGGGAGCAACCTCATAGAAGCAGGGTAAGGGGAGATGGGATAGGGGATTTGCATAAGGGAAACCAGGAAAGGGGATAACATTTGAAATATAAATAAATAAAATATCCAATTAAAAAAACTTAACCTAGACAACACCCCAGTGATCTACCATAAGCCTTTGCATGAGTTCTACTCATCAACAACAGAAATACATCCTTACGAGACTCACTCATCATAGATCAGTCTCATTTCAATTCATTTATTCTATTAGTTTTCCTATATTGCAAGGAATCCTTTAAATCCTTCATAAATTTATAAAATATCACAATACTTTTTTTTTTTTTTTCAAGAATTCCACAATTCTCACAAAAGCTTGGAGGCTCCATCTTGGCAGTACAGGCCGTAATTCTATCACTAGGAAGGAATACGCAGATGAGGGTAAGCTTAAGGCCCACGGGACCACTTAAAGAGGCTCTGTCTAAAAACACACAAATATTTTCCCCATCTTGAAAAATATTAATAAAATACATTGTGCCTGACACAGGGTTTCTCTTTGTAACAGCCCTGGCTGACCCAGAACTCACTTTGTAGACCAGGCTGGCCTTGAACTTACAGAGATCTACCTGCCTCTACCTCCAAGTGCTAGGATTAAAGGTGTGTTTGACAAAAAAAAAAGTAATATTTTTTTTAAAAAGAGAACAATACTGTCAGTAGCAAATATCTTGTTCCATTTGTAAATAGCAGTATTATTTTTCTATATAGCTGATATATAAAACATTTTTCATCTTTGTTTTACATTTATCATGTGTGTGTGTGTGTGCGCGCGCGCACACGTGTGCATGTACACATCAATGCACACATGCACCACAGACGTGGGAAGATCAGAGGACGACTTGCTAGTGCAGGTTCTTGTCATCCATCATGTAGGTCACTGGGATCGAACTCAGGTGGTTAGGCTTAGCACCAAGCACTTTACCTGCCAATCCATCTCATCAGCCCAAAATCTTTGAACAACACACACCACTGTGCTGGTCATGGTCTCCCTGCAAAAGTACACACACCAGGGGAGTCTGCACCTTTCTGCCATTTGTCTTCTGAAGTACATTCCACATCTTTTGTCTTATCACCCCTGCATAATGCCTACCATATAATTAGGAGATCTCAGCCACAAATCACACAATATCACGTGTCTGTTGCTTTAAGTCACAGGCTCGCGTTCAAGAAGCTCCCAAGGAATTCTCAAGTTTTTAAGTTGACAACTGATATTTATCATGAACTTAAATAGGCAAAAATATGTAATTTCTAGCTGCAATTTTTTTCTCATTAAATAATACAGGATGGCTCCTCTGTTCCCTAACTGCCTAGACTACTCCTCCCTGTCAAACTAATCAGCCATATCACACTTAAATCTCTGGCAAGAGAAGGCGGACTTCAGTTTTCTACTTAAAAATCACATTGATATATATCTCCAGGGGAATATCTCACTTCAGAATCTTCTGTCCAGGATAGATAGGTAGGTTGATGGGTGGGTAGGTGGGTAGGTGGGTAGGTAGGAAGGTGGTTAGGTGGATGGATGGATGGATGGATGGATGGATGAATGGATAGGTGGATGGGTGGATGGATAGATGGATGGGTGGATGGATGGATAGGTGGATGGGTGGATGGATGGATAGGTGGATGGGTGGATGGACAGATGGATGGGTGGGTGAGTAGATAGACAGATGGGGGTGGATAGTTGAGTGGATGAGTAGGTGGGTGGGTGGATGGATAGGTGGATGGGTGGGTGGATGGATGGATGAATGGATAGGTGGATGGATGAATGGATAGATGGATGGGTGGATGGATAGGTGGATGGGTGGGTGGATGGATAGGTGGATGGCTGGGTAGAGAGTTGGATGGGTAAGTGGGTAGGCGAATGGGTAGGTAGGTAGGTAGATGGGTAGGTGGATAGGTGGATGAATGGTGGCTGGATACAAAGCCTTATCCAGGATGTAACTGTGAATTCTGTTTATACTGAGTGCCTAGCAGCAGTGAACCACTGCATGAGTTGGTAGTGCTGGGAGGTATGCTGTTCTTTCAGAAACAGGACAGGCAACAAAGAAAAGAAGATAAAGTGAGGGAAAGCACCTAAGATGCAGCCTTGGGCCTAACCAGGAGAGAATAAATGGCCACAGAGGCCCAAAAGACTTCAGGGTGTTGCAGTTGTTTCAATCTAGAATAAACTGATGGATGGTGAGTATATTCCCTAAATATTCTACGTTATCAGTTAAACAAAACAATCCCTTCAGTCTAGATGCTAAATCCAAGATGGTCCTGTCAGTCATTAGCTGGAGGGGTTTTAGCTATCTGATGCCAATTACAACATGACCTCAAACCCTATTGCCAAAATTGTGCTGTCTAGATAGAGAAATGTCATATTAATAACATTATAGAATTTCTGGCTTTGTTTTGCTTTTGGTTCTTTTGGAGATGTTAGAGATTTAACATAGGACCTCAGCAGTAGTCAAGGCAAGGACTCTATCAATAAGCTGAATCCCCAGCCATGTCTGTTTTTGTTTTCTTTTTTTTTAATTTGCTTTTAGTGCATTGGTGTTTTGCCTGCATGTATTTCTATGTGAGGGTGTCAGGCACCTAGAATTGGAGTTACAGCCAGCTGTGAGCTGTCATGTGGGTGCTAAGAATTGTACCCGAGTCCTTTGGAAAAGTGGCCAGTGCAGTCAGTGCTCTGAAGCGCTGAGCCATCTCTCCACTTACCCACCCACCCATTCCAGCCCTGTCTTTATACTGCTTTTTTGAGATAGTGTCTCACTAGTTGCTCAGGCTAGCCTTGGGTTTACAGTATTCTCCAGGCTGGTCTTGAACATGTGATTCTCCACCCTCAGTTGCAGAAGTAGCAGGAATTCTAAGCCTGCATCTTCAGGCCCACCTTGACATAGAAACTTGTAAAATCTCTACTAGCAACCCTTAAAAAAAAAAACCAAGTACAGTTCATTTAAGTATATGTGCCATTTCCGAGCTCATTTTTTTATTTAGCCCACTACATCTAAAGTGCTACATCAGCACATACTCATTGCCATCTAATACCCTTTCTCATACTAAGACGCTGTGGTCCAAGGTATATTTTATTTCCAGCGCTATCTGAATCGGGACCAGCCACATTGCAGGTGCCCAGAAGCCAACGCTGTGGAAGGTCAGCTCAGCTCTAGAATATCTTTGCATTTACTGTAACTAAAGCCTTGGTGCCCTTCAGAAGGACAAAGAGAAATGGCTTATCGCTTCTGCTAACTGGCTGCCTGACAGCTAAGGAACCCAGTGCTGATATTGACTGGTTTGTGAATGCCAATGTTTATGGCAACATTTTATCTAAAACTTGCCTCCATTCAAACCTGAGAGGATGGACTCCTTTGCCTCACTGTCAGGCACTTGGAGCTAATATTGTCAACCAAAAGTAACAGAAAATTTAACAGTGTGAATGATTATTTTGGCTTAGGTCCTTTTATAGAACTTCTGTCCCAGGAAATGAATAAACAAAAGAAACTTTGCTGTGGTTGGTAAAGTCTGATCTCCAACTCAGTAAATGGTAGTTAGCTATATTCCTATTTTATAGAAAACACTATACAAAGGGCCAAATAATGATCTGCAAGCAGAGAGAAAGACACTGGGCCTGATGTGGACTTTAGAAACCTCAAAACTCACCCCTAACTCCAACTGACTCCAACAAAGCCACACCTCCTCATCCTTCCCAAACAGTTCCACTAACTGGCAATCAATCACTCAGCATTTGAGGCTATAGAGACTGTTTTCATTCAAACCACTACTACTATACTGAGTGTTTACTGTACATATGATTCCCCAAACAGGCATCATTAGCATTTTCAAGAAGGTAGTGATTTTGGACTTTCAGATAGTCAAGTAAAGTACATGTGTAGAAAGGATGAGGACCTGAGTTCAACTCCCCAAAACTCACATTAAAAACCCAAGTATACAGACTTGGGATCCCAGCATGAGATAGGCAGAGGCAGGTAGGACCTCGGGGTTGAGTAGCCCCCTGACTGGAAAACTCCAGATCTCAGAAAAACAGCTCCTGACTAATGGCATCCAAGGTCACCATATGGCCTGTGCGTGTGTGTGTCTGTGTCTGTGTGTGTGTGTGTGTGTGTGTCTGTGTGTGTATCACACACACAAAGAAGGTATGATTATTGTTGTCAAAAAGGGATAAGATGGGTATTGAAAATAATAGGCAACTACTACTATGTCAGGTAGAGATACATTCAGAATTATATAGGAAAGATATTTCTTGATTGTTATTTGAGGCATCGGAATGGTCAGAAAGAGCACTTAGGAGAAAGTGAAGAGCCACAGGCAAATCCTAATGGAGAGAGTAGTATACGGCATTTACTTTCACTGTGCCAGCATGTGACATGATCGAAGGTGACTTTAATAAAACTGATATAAAAAAAGATGGATCCAGAAGCATCCACGACAGATCTCTGAAAGGCTGCAGGGCTGAGGAGAAAGGGGATAAGGAAGGGAGATACGGAAGCGATAGAGACCTAACGCTTGAAGAATAATTTTTCCCTTAAACATTACACGCATGCATGACTATACATGCATGACTACAAAGCCTAGAAGTAAAATACCACTGTATTTCTAAAGAGGTTCTAAGTCATTCTTATACCCAATTGTGTTAATTTCTATTTCTCAGTTTTCTAAGAAATACGTACTGCAGCATCTCAAGGCTTTGGACCTTTTCTTCTACTTCCCACTTGACATGTAAGGAAGCAGAGAAGCTGTTGACCAAGAAACCAACTGGGCTGGCAGGTCTGCTTTTCCATGCTGACGGGAATATAAAGAATAAACTACCCTTCTGTATCTGTAATTACAGGCAGGCAGGCAGGGTCTAGACTGGAGGGACATACTTACATGTCTGTAGGTAAGAAGGGTCCTCTGCCGAAGGCAAAAGGAGCATTAGAAAGCAAATGAACCCTACTCTGCTTTACAGTGAAGCTCATATATTTGTGAAACAGAAACTCACCGGATTAAACTGCTTGTGTTTGTACCTGATTTTCCAGTGGTCATTACGTTTCAGTCTGTTGATGTAACTAGGTGTAAAACAACTGCACCTATAGACCATACATCCCCAAGTCGATTCAGTAGAGAAACACTGAGCAAGAGGGGCTCAAAACCACACAGCCTACAACTTTTGCATAACAGAACAAATAAAAAAACACTCAAGTACTAACAAACAAAATGACAATTATGAAGATGAAAAAGTAAAATAAAAATAATGATTAATAATAAAATAATGATGATGTACAAGGAATAGCATGAACAGATCACTGCCAGCCCTTAAACTTTCTCAATGGTCCAAGACTTTAGCACTTTCAGAAAAACAACAGAAACCTGAGGGAAATCGTGACATGTTTAGCATTTGTTTCTGTACTTTTAACGGCATGTCACCTGCTACAAATACGTTTAAATTTTTAAATGTTGTTTATGGTTTTTTTCTTTTCTTGAGTTGAAGGTTTTTATGTTGGGTCATAATTTAAAACCAAAGCATCACACCGTAAGTATGAAGAGGGTTGGTAAGATGGCTTGGAGGGAAAAGTCGCTTTTGTTTGTAAGTCTGATGACCTGAGTTTAATCCCTGGAACCTTACAAAGGTGGAAAGACAGGATCCTCAGACCTCCACACATGCACCACATGTGGAGAAGAATCATTAAAAATGATTATTTTAAAGTAATTAAAATTTCAAAACAGCAAGCCCACTAAAATGCAATCTTTTATCCAAGATAAATATTTATAAGAAGCTGGAAAAAGTGTCAGGAACACTGTGTTCCCCTTCAGAAGTCAAGATAAAAGATTTCTTCCCATGAATCTTCTTGAGAAATTAGGCCATGTAGCACAGACCTCTGCACTTTGAGGTGGCATAAAATGATATGTAAAGCATTCCCATGAACTACTAAATTTTTTTTTTTTTTACTTGAAAGGCATATTCTGATAGGACTGGGCAAGAACATGATAACATTCATAGCCTAGGCAAACATTGATCCCATTTCAAACTCAAATCTTTCCTAGTGCTGATATTAATATAATATCCTTGACAACACTATCAAAAATTATAGTTTTCAGAGTTCTACCTCGGTTGATATAGTGCTTTCCTACCATGAATGAAGCCCTGGGTTCAATCCCCAACACCACATAAACATGACAAGTCTCTAATCTCAGCACATAGAAGAAAAGACAGGAGGATTGTTGCAAGTGAAGAAGCTAGCCTGATCTACATTGTAAGACCTTGTCTCAAAAAACTAAGCAAATAAATTTCAAAAAAAATTATAGGGGCTGGAGATGTGGCTCAGTGGTTACAAGGACATGGGTTTTATTTCCAGCACCCACAACCATCTGTAACTCCACTAGTGGATCCAGTGCCTCTTCTGGTCTCCAAAGGTACCAGACATTCACATGGTGCAGACACACAATGAGGCACAACATTGGTACACATAAAATAAAATTGTAAATTTTATACCATCACAGAAAATGGAAAATTTGATAACTGTCTTCTGCATGAACTAGCTCTTTCTTTTTCTCCCCCACACATGCCTCTTGAAGGCATCAAGAGTTCAGCTCTGTTTCACAGCTGAAGATTAGAAGGTGAAGTGGAAATTTCTGGTTTCTTCAGAAACTCAGTTATGTCATATGATATTTTGCTGAAGCAGACAAAGGTGAGAGGATGTTTTGCTGAAACAGATACATGAGAGGATGTGTGATGTTCACAAAGAATATAAATATGAACACAGACAGTGGGAAGAGGTCCTTTCTCCCATTTCATTGTGTTGCTGATCTCTGATTGTCATGACTTCATAGAGAGTAACTCTCCAAAGAACTTCTCAAGATATTCTGGTGGGTTCTTGCAGCTTCCTCAGACTCCAGCCAATTGGCGGAGCCTCGAGGTTTCTTCTGGACCAAACTGCTGTTGCTGATAGTTGAGTGGTGACTGCCTAGTCCACTGACTGCTGACAACAAGGATTGGTACAGCTCCAAAGAACTATTTCTAAACAGGTCCACAAACCCCATTTCCTAGTAACATTTCTCTCCCCACTACCTCTAGTGGGTGGTAGGCTAGAAGGGAGTTTGAAGCAGTTAAGAACCCTTATTCAAGTAGGTTTTTAAAAGTCTAAGCCTATAAGAAGGACCTTTTTTCACAGTTGCTTTTCTGAACTATGTGATCTTATCGACAGTAATCCTACCAAATTCCCACTTTCACCTTCTTAGATTGGAGAAGCCTTATCACTGGATCACTTTTACAAGAACAACAAGTGCATTCTCCCTAGGGCTGGGGTTTCCTTCAGAACTCTCTCACTTTTAAATCATTTACGCAAGAGTGTAGAATCTAAGTCAGTCAGTCGTCCAGACCCATAGCAATGTGGCTTTTCAACGAGTGGAAATATCCAGTCTCCTTTCTCATTTCCTTCCTGATGAAATGCCAAGGACATGTGCCCTTTTGCTCCAAAGCTATGCAACGGCCAGTGCATCCTGGGAACATTACAATCTCTTTATTGCCTTTCTTCCACGATCTTGCAGATTGTGTCAAATATAATTCATAATGAAAGATTTTTTTGTTCTTGTTTGAATGAGTGACCCTAACATAAGATCTGGATGTTTAATCATTCATCAGAGTTTTAGCTGTTTCTGCTGGGTGACAGTGACCAACCACCATGACTACAGTGTTTGGAAAAGATGCTGCATAGCACCTTGACCAGAGTGAGCAGAAATGGGCAACCTTGAACACATTGCTATTGACCTTCCCCCTTATCCAGGCCCCCAAGCAAGTCACCAGCCCTGATTTTCCTATCTATAGACTAAAGTTGACTTGAGAAGAAAATTAATTCCTCTTTACAAAACCCAGAGAAACATTCCTACTCCCTCATTAAACTCAGTTATAACGCCACTGAGGTCAATCTGAAGGAAGAATTTCAGGAATACTCCTGGCATGCAAGATGAAATGAGAACACTCTCCCCCTCTCTAAAACTGACATTAATAAGAATGAAATGTAACAGGCCATGTGACATTGATTGAAGAAATACCAAAAAGACAGAAAATTGAAATAATGAAATGAATCCATTGACTAGGAAGTCAAAGGCTCAAGCCACAAATCATGTCTTCTCATACTAAAACTAATATTTACTAACAGTTTACTTCTTGTACTTCTTGTCAGACTCTGGCGTGTTCACTTCAAACACATTCCCATTTCACCTTAAATAGCCCTTAACAAAGAATCGATATTGCTAACTACTTTAGGAACTGGGTTTTTAATGGCTTATTTTTATCTATATATTTGTGGGTGTGCTTGTATGATTGTTTGTCTCTGTATGAGTGTAGAGACATAAGTGTGCATGAGTTTATGCACCTATGTGTGCATGGAGGCTGGAAGAGTTACTTTGGAGTTATAATCACGGCTGTTATGGATCTTAGATCTGAACTCTCATCCCCATAACTTTGAAGCAAGTGTTCTTGACAACCATGCCATCCTGCAAGGTCCAGGGACTGTTTGCTTGTTTGTTAAATTAGTTCAGATTAATTTTATTTTATGAGCATGAATGCTTTGCCTGCATGTGTGTATGTACACAATGTGCATGCCTGAAGCCCAAGGAGGTCAGAAGAGAGCATCAGATCCCCAGGAACTGGAGTTACAGATGACTGAAGGTGGCTGACACCATGTGGAACTGAATCCAGGGGGCTCTGCAAGAGCTGAGCCATTTCTCCAGCCCCAGGAACTGTGTTTTTGATAGCCTTGCAGGCATGTGAAATTGGGGCCAAACCCAAAACTGTAAACTCACTTAAAATATAGTGAGATTCTTTTGCTCTTCTCTCTCTTTTGCTTTCCTTCCTTCTTTTCTCCGCCTCCTCCCCTTACCCCTCCTCCTCCTCCTCCTCCTTTTTGACGACTGATTGTATACTTCTCAAGCATGAACTTTGTAGGTGACAATGTATCACAATACCAAAGGTTGGACAAACCTGCATGCTTTTTTAAACGACCTGCTCTGATATTCCTACTATAAACAAGGGAAAGAAAACGGTATCCCATCAATAAATAGCTATGAGAATAAATGCTACTATAATCTGCATCTATATGCCCATCAATAAATAGCTACGAGAATAAATGCTACTATAATCTGCATCTATATGCACAAAAGGGTAATTATAAATAAAATCTGTCATCATCTGCTAAAGGACAATGTACTGCAGGCTCCCAAACTCAGTGAACACCAGAAGAATTTCCTTAAAATGCAGATTCCTTAACCCTAAACAGACTTGAGTTAGGTAGAGCCCAGTCAAGCAGATATGTGCAAACCAGGTCATTGAGAATGCACAGCAAGCTGCCACAGTGTTACCCCAAATGATTAGCGTGTTTGCCTTCCTAAGCCACATCATAAGGCAGCCACTCCCTGGTGAAATTGCTTAGGGGACAGTGGGTGTCACTTCTTCTCACTCTGAGTGCAGTTAAGTAAGCATCCAGAGACGTCAAAGACCTGTTTCCTATGGCACAACATTGCTAGTGTATCAACTGGCTTGGTGGCTCCAAAGTCCAGAGCCCAGTTTTACACTGTATAATTTCCTGAACCAAGTTTTAAAGATTAGTATTACCATTTCATTTTTGATTTGCAAAACTAACTAAAAACATATTGCACTGCTAACCATATTTATGAAGATTTACTCAAACAAAATGAAAATGGAAACTACTTTCTCTCCCCTGAAGGAGGAAGTGAAATATTAATATATTTCCATAGCTTTCTAGACATTCTTCCCCATTTTGTTTTTTTTTTTTTACAAAAATGAAGACAGATAGTAAATATAACCTTTATTTAAAATACATTATGAGCAAATTTTTCATTATAGATCTATTCTTTAAGATATCATTTTTAAGCATTATTCATATTTTGTTGCCTGGAAATTAATGCATTTTTCACTACCCCTACCTTGCTATTTCTCGTATGTGCACGTGTGTGCATGTGTTTGTGTGTGTGTGTGTGTGTGTGTGTGTGTGTGTAGAATTTTGTTTTGTGTTTTCAGGGTTTTATTTTTGAGTTAGGTCTTACTCTGTAGCCCAGTGTAGACTGGAACTCACTATGTAGTTCAGGATGGCCTCAGTCTCGTGGGCATTCATCCCTTAGTTCTAAGATTATAGGCAGGAGACAACTGAGCCCTGAGAACTCACACACAGGTTCTGTGCAAGTGAAAATCTCAGGCTTTCTTCCCACCTGCCATGTGCTATCATGTGCATGTGTACATAATACATTTGTGCATGTGCTCTCCTATTAATCTGTCTGCTGTGGCTCTGTTTTATACAATTCATAGAGTAATGGAGGGGTTCATATACAGACCAAGCACCTTCCTGACACTGCCACTGAAACACAGCACAGACTTGTATTAGCATTAACACATTGAGGACTGGTATTCTCTCAAATCCACCTGTCCACCTTCACTCATTCAACTATGCATGCCTGAACCCGTATCTGTAACAGTGCTTCCTTTGCCTCAGCACAGTCTAAATCAATGCACACCTCCACTGTAACCATCTGGGATGCTTAGTTTTAATTATCGACTTGACACAATCTATAATCACCTGAAAAGACAGTGTCAATGCGGGATTGACTAACTCAGGTTGGTCTGCGGGATAATCAAGGAATTATCTTGATTATATTAATTGATGCCAGAAGACCCACCGACTGTGGGCGGTACTATTCCCTAGTCTAGGACCCTGAACTGTGTAAAAGCACACAAAATGAGCTGAGCATAGTTATGCATGCTTTAATTCCATCCTCCCTGTTCTGCTTTCATGGAGGGAGGGCGCATTTTATCACTGCAACAGGAAACAAAACTTAGACACCCATCATCCTAAGATATGTCGTTTCTTTCCTTCAACCTACAACCAACAAACATCTATCACTATTTCCTAAATTCTATTCTTGTTCCTCTCAGATTGGCTTTCTAAAGAGCGGCTGGCTGAACAGTAAAATTTGTAACGACCAAATTAACACATTTACAAGGCTACGAATCAATTGACCACCCTGCCTCCTCCTCTCAAGGTGTTTCCAAGCTGTGACCTTTCTGCCACCTGGAAAGACTCAGCCCTTGCTGCTGTGCTTCCTGCAAGTCTTCACACCATTCTTACCCTCTCCGGACATTCTGAATAAGAGTTTACATGCCACAGGCACGTGCCAGGGTGGGTTTGGACCCCTTCTTCTCTGGGGGGCATAGAGAGAGGGGCTGTGCAAGAGAGGGACCTGGAGGAGAGGGAGGTTGTGATGGATATATAAAATGAATACATAAATTAATGAATGAAAAAAATTAAGTTCCATTTTATACCTTTCCTCAAAGCAGATTCTAGACTCCCCTCAACCCCCACCCCCGCACTCAAAGCACCTCGTTTTCTTCTCTCTTGTTCCCCAGTGCTTACTTATATTGGTAACATTGATTAAGGTGAGTTCATGAGGTCAAGAAATATCTAATTTGGTCACCTAACAGTTGTAGTTTCTGATACAGATTGCCAATCAAAAATTACTGAATGGGTTTAGTTAGTATGTTCAAAATTTCCTATCAACTGTTAATTTGTACACTTCAAAAAAAGAGCATTAACCCATTAGACATATTACGTTTTCATATTTGTGCAAATATTTCAAGTCATGAGCATCAAGATGACCTGCTGACTCTTTGCCACTCCATCTATTCGTGTGTTTGAAGATCCTTTTTCATTATTGACTATGATAAAAATCTGATTTCTAGCAACATTCCAAGCAAGGAAATCAGGTATAAAAATAGTGCCTAAAGGCAGGCAAGGAAAGCAGCTCAAAAGCCCATTAGAAGAGGACATCGACCCCCGATTGATCTAAATAGGAACATGTATTCCAGCTTTCAGAGTTCTGATGAATCATCAGCTCCCATTCCACAGCCCACTGGTTATAAATGCAGGGAGGATCCTGATTCATGGCAAGATTATTCTGTGATGAAGAAATCAGAGACCAGTTAGTGGGAGAACCAAGAAATACTAATAAGGGTAAGCCAAAAACAGCACTAGGCAGTGGTGCCCTGCCTCTCCAGCTTCCAGGCACTGCTATGCCTACTTGTAACCAGAGATGAGCGGCTCTGGGGAGTAGACGCTGTGGGCTATGGGACCACACACAGGCAGTGGCCCCACAATTACCAGACCAATACAACCACCCAGAACAGAAACTGTCCATAACTCCTGTGATGGAAAAACACAGAAACCACCCCTACCTCCAACTCCCCACACTGCAGACGCCAAGATCCAAGAGCTTTGCACAAACCACTCTCAGCTTAAAAAGATATTTAAGGGAAACAACAACAACAAAACCAACAACAACAACAAAAAAAAACTTGTGTTTACAAGCCAAGTCATAAAATTAGACTACTTTTACTTTGGTAAATTCTTCGGAAAAATAAATTCATTTGTTTATTTATTATTTGGGGTTTTGGAGACAGACATATGCAGCTGAGGATAACCTTGAACTCCTGATTCCCTCCCTCCTCCCCCCGCCCCCGCTTTCACCACCCCAGTCCTGTTATTACTCCAGTGTGGTACCAGACATGGCTAAAAGTGGAATCTTAAGCAAAGAACTAAACCAAGGCAACTACAGTTGTATACAAAGCTCTCTAATATCTGAATCCCCAGTGTTCCACTGAAATGACTTATTCTGAACACTACAATTAAAAAATGCTATGTTCTGAACACATCATCATTTTGGAAAAAATTCAAAGCAGAATGACACTGGATAGCAAAACAATAACCATTTGTAAGTCGCATATTAAACCAATTATACTTCCCTAGTAAACCTTCAATAAATCCCTAACCTGGAGAAAGCATGACCTCAAGCTGTCAGGCCAAAGGTGGTGACTTTCAGAAATTATTCCCTGCCATGACCAGAAAAGAGGTGTCCCAGGCAGCCACCAGACAACAGAGGAAGAGCGGAGGAAGCATGCCACCTTGGCTCACTCAGTGTGAGCGAAGCACACTGTGTGTGTCCTCCTCCCATAGCAAGTCACATGTCACATACAAGCATTACCTGCTAGATTGATCCCTTACTGGGACATACAGAGTCATAGTCACAGCTCTGTCAAATGTCAAAGGGAAATAAGAAGAATCAGTGGCCAGGCAAAAAATGATGGAGTGTGCAGACACACAGAAGTCAAAGACAAATCTAACAAGGTTGCATAGCCAAACAAGGATCTCAGAGGGTCACCACAATGCCTAGCTACTAGGAGACTGTGACGTAATCTTGGTGCTGCTAATGATGAAGTCAGAATACCCTTTAAAGCCACCGTCCAAAAGGGGAGGTTAAAACCCAGATTAATTTCAGATTCATAGCATACTACTACTGTACATTTCCTTGGCCATAAGAAAGTAGTCTAACATACTTACCAACAATGATTTCTTAACACTACACTTTACATGGGCATAAACGCTTCTTATACCTTAAAATTATGAAATGTCCCAAGTCTCATCTGGTTCAGACAGGAGCACAGGAGTTCAAGATACATCACCATTTTTAGCAGAGGGTATAACAACTGATCCACATTACAAAGAACTGGTGTCTGACATGCATTTTATGTACGTAGAAGACCCCGGGTGTGGTTATCAGTGTACCATACTCCTGCAGGTCTTACACCTCGACCCTTCTCTCCAAGGGAATTACTCATAATTTCCACGAAGACTAAAGAATTCCACAGGACTATTCCAACCTTGTTTCGTTTGTGGTTTTTTGTTTTGTTTTTTTTCTTTTTTCTTTTTCTCCATCACATGAGTTAAGTGGTCCATTTGATACATCAAACCAAAGAGAGCAAAAAGAGAAAAACCTATAAATGGCATACGGCCTGCAAAGAAGTTACTTTATCTTAAATAGTAAGAAGATGCAGGGTGAAGAAGTGGGAAAAACACATGAACCCATGATAATTCCACAGCATCTCATCTCAGGATTTGCTCATACATGCAGACCTTTAAAAACACACGTGGCCATTAAAGTGCTAGTGTTCAACAAAGCTGAACACTCAACGAAGATGTGCCATAATTACCACTCTTGTCAGAAATGTTTCGTTATTCCTAAAAGAACCTCCCCCCATACTCATGAGCTGTCATCCCTCATTCCTGCCCTCCCCCTGGGAATACCAACACTAATCTCCTTTCTGTCCCTGTGGACTTGCCCAGTAGAGAGATCCCATCCCAGAGAACTTGATGGTGTGTTGCTGGTTCTACAGGCTTCTTCCACCTAGCAGTATGTCATCAAGGACCATGCATAGCATAGCCCTCACCAGAACCTCATTTCTCCTTGGGAGCAAACTATACCCATCTTTTATTGATTCATTTGTCAGCTGCCAGGCTAATTTCAGTTGTTTCTACTGCTGCTTAGGATGGGTAGTTGTTTCAGGCATCTGCGTATTATTTTCGAGGTGGCCTTAGGTTTTCTTCTCCTTTGAATGTATAATTTATACAGAAATCACTGTTATGTGGTAACTCGACACCTAACTCTCTAAGGAGCTGACAGAAAACTCCAAGACCATAGTGCATTTCTACCAGTAAGGTAAGCTTAACACTTCTCCTCAGCCTTGTCAGCTCCTGTTCTCTGCCATGTTTGGGGCTTCTTGGTTGGTTGGTTGGTTGGTTGGTTTTTCAATTATATCAGTCCTAGTAGGTACAAAGTGGAATCCCTGTGGTTGTGATGTGAATTTCCGTAAGGATACTGATCATCTTTTCCTGGGCCAACTGGCCATCTGTATATCTTCCTTAGAGAGATTTCCTTTGCCCATTCTGGAGCTGGGTCACTTGCATTCTGCTTGTGGATGTCCAATAATTCTTTACATATTGCATTCTAGACTTTAATCAGATGTGATGTGCAAAGGTTTTTCTATGCAATGCCTTTTCTCTTTTATTATCTTTTTAATCTTCATGACAAGCAAGAGATGTAGCTGACAAGAACCGTGACATACACCTCAGTCCAGGCAATTGGCCTCCAGCATCAGTGGAAGACTCAGTCAGTCCTCCCAATCTAAGACTTCCACATTTTCAGATTCAACCAGTTCAAGTCCAAACTGGTCAAAAATCTTGCATCTGGACTGAATATGTACAAACATGCTTTCTTGTTCTTATTCCCTAAACAAATAATTGCATAGCATTCAAATAGCAGTGGCCTATACAAGTGATATCCAGGGGTTATAGCCAAATATGGTACTGCTTTCCATAAGCAACATGAGCAGCCACAGAAGAGAAAGAGAGGTACTGAAAGCAGCCATCCATGGCGACGGGATACTGATGGCTACTAAACTGTCCCAGACTGCCCTTCTTGGATGGTATAGCAATAGCACTAATAAAGCAAGGAAGATCCAAAAGCCCTTACTTACTTAGAAAGAAACAATATTACTGAAGCTGTGCCTAGGTATACCAGAGGGCCAGCCTCCTGGTTCTTCACTTGAGGAAGAAGAGATTAAAACCAAGTGTGTTTAGCCTTAAAAGGCAAAACTTGGCCTCCGTTCTTTTCAATCTTAGGAAACTCGCTCTTTTTTGTTGTTGAGTTATATTGTTGAAACAAAAGGCCTCAGAACACAAGTGGTATTTTTGCTGAGAGTCAAACATTGTACAGAGTCACAGTGGGTGTTCTGGGGGGATTGGGGGGTGAAGTCTGATTTCTTAGTCAACACTCACCCCTTTTTTTAAATGTATGCCTCCCCCGGCCCCACCCAGGCACTCACTGGGGCGAGAACAAAGAGGCCTCAGCAACTCAGAGGTCACAGCTCTTTCTCTTTCCAGCCGTCAGCTACACTGAAAGCAGAGTTCATCTACAAGCCCCTTTACTATGACTGTAAAATTATGTTCATGCTACCCAAGTCAGCCAAGTAGGAACATGCTAAGGATACGCATACACTCGAAACGGGACGCTCGTACCTCCTTCATAGATACAATTATGGTGCATCTCACCAGAAAAAATAAAATTAATTAAATTTAATCATTGAAATCATTTTTAAAATATGAGCTAGGTGTGGTGGCTCCTGTTTTTTTTATAATCCTAGTAAGTGAAGGCAGAGTCAGGAGAATCTGGAGTTCACGGTTATCCCTCAACTAGAGACAGTTCAAGACCAGCCTAGACTACTTGAAACACTGCCCCCACCCAAAAAAAAAAAAAAAAACCACCACCACCACCACCACCAAAAAACACCTTCAAAAGGTTTTAAAAAGAACGTATTCAATCTACTGGTACTTTGTCAAGAAAATTTCTAGTTAAGGCAAAAAAAAGACAAAATAAAAACTAAAACGCTTTAAAAAAAAATGAAAATAATACAATACTAAGGTAGTTCTGAAGGCAGTGGATGAACCTGCAAACACACAAAGCTCTGGGGTCCATCTCCAACACCAAACAGGACGGGTATAGTGAGCGGGGGTGGGGGGGATGGGGGGGTGCGACAAGCCTGTACTCCCAAAACTCTCCAGGAAGCTCAAGGCCACCCTCCAAGTTAGAAGCAAGCCCTAGTTGCCTGAGATCAGATCTACAAAGAAGGTAGGAGGGAGGGGGAGGGGGAGGGGGAGACTCAACCAAAACACCAACCATACAGGAACATTACAAACATACGCGTGGACACTAGGTCCTCTAACCTCTCAGTTGTGAAAGGCCAAACCAGAAATTAAAAAAATAAATCAAATAACGGCAGTCCCCCAAGGCAAACGCAGAGAGACCTATTCCAAATCAGGAAAGCAGCCGCTGGACTTCTCTGGGATCCTGTTCAGTAAGTCTTTGGCTGACATGGAAATGATTTTATCTTTTGTTAAATATGCTTATTTATTTGTAGGGCTTAATGGTGACGCTTCCTTTTCCTTAAACACCATGCAAATGCCTTTATCAAGAAAAAAAGCATATTATAGGGACCTCTGCATTCTTACCTCTTCACTCCCCCCCCAACCCCCCCCCCCCAACAAATAAGTTCTTGAAGGAAATATTCTCCTTGAAAAGCAGAAGCTGAGGGGATTTATCCATACTTAAACCTAAAAGCGGACATTACCACACTGCCAGGATACCTATCTGCCTACCAGAGACTGTACCACCAGAAACCTGGGTCTTCCAGAAATGTGTGTTTTCCAAATAGCATTCAAAATATCAGGATTCTAAATTTTAGGATAGTGTATTCTAAACTAATTAAACTATTTAACAGTTCATTGTCTCTGATGATGGGGGCGGGCAAAGAAAAATGTTTTCTCCACAAAATTTAATTCATATCTATAAAACTAACAAAAAAGGCAGACATTGTGGTGTTTAATCCCAGCACACGAGAGGACAGGCAGGCAGAACTCTGTGAGTTCAAGGTCAGCCTGGCCTACAGAGAGAGTTACAGGACATTACAGGGCTGTAATGTACAGAAACCCTGTCTTGAAAAAACAAACAAACAAACAAACAAAAAACAGCTAATAAAGAAGTAGCAGACCTAAGTGACTATTACTGCGTCAGAGGTATTTGCAAAACAAATCTCTGGCTCACAGACGCTCTCATCTCAAACACGAAGGTTAAAACTTCCCGTGGTACCACTTACAGGTGTACGCATATTTTCAAAGTTAGCCACACGCCATAGTATTTTAATTTTGATTTTGACTGACAGGATGGACTTGGTTTCATTTTCAGAGAGAAAGACTTTCTATGTGGCTCTAACTGGTCTATAAACAAGTATGTAGCCTGAGCAGGCCTCAAAAAAGTAGCAATCCTCCTGCCTCAGCCTTCCAAGTGCTGGAATTACATGTGTGTACTGCCACGCCAGGCTGAACCATACCACTTTAAGACACCTTTTTTTTTTTTTTAACATCCATATGGCAATTAATTATAAGGTCAGGTGGAAATCATAATACACACAATCTATACCTGCTGCCACAGGAAAAACAATTTACTGAAAACAAACGTGTGAGGTTGGAGAGATGACTCATTAGTTATGAGCAGTGGCTGCTCTTGCAGAGGATCTAGGTTCGATTCCCAGCACCTACATGGCAGCTTACAACCATCTGTCACTCCAGTTCCAGGGAATCCAATGTCCTCTCCCGGCCTCTGCAGGCACTGCGTATATATGGTACACGTGTATACATACACTCAGGCAAAACACATACACATAAAATAAACATAAATTAATCTTTAAAAAATTTGTTGTAAGTAAATCCATTCCAAAGATCAAATTCCCACCAAGCACACAGATCATTTTTTTTAACGCCTTGCTGTCTAACCTCTGAACTTCTGCACTTCCCCTGAAATTGGAACCGTTTAAGTTCCCCTGTTTGTTTAGCTGTTCACTTGTTTTCTTCCCAAACATTCTTGAACACTGCTGGATGCTCTCAGAGCCAAGCAGCACTGAGAGAAAGCTACTGAATCACAGTAACTAAAGGGTGTGGCTTCAGAAGAAAGCAGACAAAGTAGATGCCAATGACTGGCTGTCTTGTTTCTGTCACGGTAAAGTCAATAACCCATCTCTATAATGTGTGTAGATGCCAGCAGCAGCCTGCTATTCCTAAAGTTAAAACAACTTGAGATAGCCCTTTCCTTCCCCCATCACCAGACAAGCAGACATCCTGCTACGGCAACACACAAAAACTTCTAAGAAAAGCTCTCTGTGTTGTTGTTTTAAAGTAGTGTAGTAGTAGTAGTAGGTTGGTTGCTAAAAAGGCATGCTGACATTAAACCCAGACATCCAGGACAAAAGGAGGAATGGCTGCCCATCTTCAACTCTTTGGCCTATGTTCTTTCGACAAAGAAATGATCAGAAGTTCCCACTATGGTAGACAAAACAATATAACCACCCGGTCCAGTCTCCCCACAAAAGACCTCCATGTCCTGATAGTGAGATCTTGATGGTGACAGCATTTGAAGACATGGCAGGCGAGACATGAAGCAGCATGTGAAACTCGGACAGTCAGTTGATTCCAGAACAGGGCGGCCATTTTGGCTTATCTCAGTATCTCCAGTGTCATCACATGGCTCTTTATAAGCACAAGAGGAAGGCAGGAGAAAATCAGCGTCAGCACTGTATTAGAACCTAACCTATAACTGCTGAATCTGAGACTGACATTGACCTTGAGCCAAGGGAATGAAACAGCCTGTTGAAGAGGAAAAGGAAATGGACTCAACCCTAGTACTTCTGAGAAGGGCAGAGCCCAACAATATCTGCATTTTAGCCCAATGAGACCCACAACAGAACTCCTCGACTGTTAAGATTAAAGGATTGTTAGGCTGGAAAATCAACATTAATGGGACACATCTGGCAGCAAGAGAAAACTGACACAGCCAACACATACACACACACACTCACCAGGTCTCAATCATTCATCCCTGCATATGAATCACAGACTGTAAAACACAGCAACACAACCAGAAGCAGAAAGTGGCAGGAGCCTTTCTGGATAGCCTGAGCTTCGAGCCCAGCCAGGCTTAATTACAAGCTCAGCATCTCTACACATAATCCACAGGATGCTTCCAGATGTGCAGAGCTAGAAGGTAGAAATGTTGACAGCCCCACCCCTCCAAGGCCCCATTTACCTTTCACTAGGGGACATAAAGGAGAAGCAGACTCAGTGAGAAGTGCCTTCAGCAGGTGTTAGCTGAGATCCAGCCTAGATGGTGTTGATCCAATTGGGGGGGAGGCCGAGATGGGCACTTCATTCCTTGGTCACAGTTACACTCTGAAGAACAGTGAGCTCAGCTTTTGGCAGTTGAATCTTAAATATTAAAATCCATGCAGAGAGCTTTGCCATCATTCATTTTAATCACTCACCAGAGCCAAGATAATCATGTCCAGACAACCAGCCTCAGGAGAGAAGTGCTCCCTAACTTTCCCTTACAGCTCTCCCATGAGCACCATGCCATCCACTCTCCCACACACATCCCTCTAACCTTGAAATTAATTCTGTACCTAGGACCTCTAGACAATGCTTACTGCCTTCAAAACCAGTGGTCCTTGTGCCAGCCCTAACCATTCAGCCCCTCATCTGGCATTTTGTTTGAATGCAAGTTTGAGACATGGCTGAATTTTCCCAGGCTGGTGTTGAAGTCTCTGTAGCCTGAATTTGGAATCAGCCTGACTCGGCCTCCCAAGGAGACAGGATTACAAGTGTGTGCCATTTGTGCCCAAAAGGTATTAGCTTTCACAGAGTCTTTAAAGAAAGCTTCTCCCTTAGCAGTGTACCTGTCAACTCCTGAATTCATACAGTACTTAGTTCCTCACTTACTACAAATCACTTACACATCCATGCCTGCATGACCCAATCTTCTAATGAAACTCTTAGTCCTTGGAGGAAGAAACAATCTTATCTCTTCACTTCTTTCCCATAGTTCTTTACACAACATTAATAAAAATTACCAAGAACATGATTTGGTGTATCTTGTTGCGTCTTTAGGAAAGAGAGAAAAACCCTGGCCATTTAGAAGGGCATTCAAAAGACTTGGCATGAAACCTCTTTAAGAAAACAAATTCAGCTCCAGTAAAATGGCTCCTTCAGGGTCTTTCCTTCTCTTCATGTCATTATTTGCTTGCTTGTGACATAGGCCTCAGTATGTAGACCATGCTAGCATGGAACTAATGAAATTCCTACCTCAGTACTGGTTTAAACCATCACAAACAGCTATTTGCAGTCAGTCTGAAAGATCAAGGTCAGGCCCCTGCATATGCAAGGCAAATGTTCTGCACTCAGCTACAAGGCAACTGCTTGCTTATTCTACAGAGAAATGATGCTGATAGAAGACTGCATCCCTACCCACCTGTAGTCACTGCTACCCAACACCTAAGGTCCCACCAGATGAGTTAGACCTTGAAAGCTGTCTGGTAAGAACTGGATGCCCTGTAGTAAAGCAAACAAGCAATAACCGGACAGAGAAAGGGAAGTCACCTTGCCAAGTCAACCTTCAACCACCTCAGGCCATACTTGTTCAGAGATAATACACTCTCCCTGTATCAACTTCAAACTAAATCTACTCTGGTCGTTTATAATTAAAACTGCTAGCTAGATCTTGTGATAAGAAACCTACTACCCATATTAAAAAGCAATAGCATGGGCTGGAGAGATGGCTCAGAGGTTAAGAGCACTAACTGCTCTTCCAGAGGTCCTGAGTTCAATTCCCAGCAACTACCTGGTGGCTTACAAGAAACCTACTACCCAAATAGGCATGAAGACATGAACTTCAGGAAGAGCTGGGCTGTCCCACTCTGCTATGTAGTGCTCTTAGAGAAAGACCAGAAGTAGTTCTTTCCTTGACTTGCTTTTTAGACTATGTATTAATATCAAGAGATTGGCCCAGTGGCTGAATGCTTCCCTGGAATGCACAGGCCCTGGGTTCTAGCCTCAGAATTTAAATAAAATTAAACAGCAAACCAAATTGATAAGAAACTTAAAAACGAGCTTAAGATATCAGAGATACTTGCGACCTATAATCTACTGAATTTCTCGGCACACAGTAGGTCCTCAATGCCCTTCTGTCTTAAAGTTCTAACTCACAATGCCAACTCAGCCTCAGAGGGCACCCATGGTAAGGCCCTAATACATCACTGCATCAAGTTACCTTCAACTCCCACATTATATGGAAAATGGCATGTCCCTGGATTTTCTGCTGCTCCATTTCTGAAATTATTGAGGTGTGGGCGCAGATCAGTCTACCACACCTTGCCAAAGTTTAGTTTGCGCAGGCAATGTCTCATGACGTCTGTGCTCAACAATGAAGTCATTTGGCTTTCAATCCCACCCAGTTATGAATCTCAAACAACAAAGGGAGAAATTTCCTTTGGAAAGTGTGAACCTCTGCTGGCCCACATCCTGTCTGGGTTGTGTTCACTTCCAGTGAAGGTCATTAAGAACTATGCAACGACCTCCACTCTTCTGAAATCACGTTCCATATTTTGTTGGAGAGGAAACATAGGAGCAAATGAGTCTACTGCAAATGCATTTGGAAGCTTGCAGTTTGGACAGGGTGAGGCAAAGAAGAGCAGCAGGAGCTGAGAGGAAAGGAAGCTTGTTAGGCTGAGAAGGCCCAGCACTTGCCGTTCCCAGGAGGCCTTTTGCTGTCTATGTATGAAAAGAAGGATTCAAGCATTTGATACCCACACCAGGTCTTCTTCAGCATGCCTACTTCAATAGTAATAATAATAATAATAATAATAATAATAATAATAATAATAATAATAATAGATCCATTTATTAGCTATGTTAGCATAACTGTGAACAGTACACCTGTCAGACGAAACTTGAAGAAAGAAAATTTTATTTTGCTTCATAGTTCTGATGGTTTCAGCCCATCCTGGCAGAACTGAGTCCTTTGGTGACAGGATCATGTGGTAAGGCTTGCCATCACAGCCAATCAGAAGTGAAGTGTAAAACTACAACTAGACTTATGTACGACCATCAAAGACCCAGACCTAGCAACCTACCTGCACCAGCTATGCTCAGCCTCTGAAGTGCTTCACAGCCTCCCAAAGCCACATCACCACCTGGACAGCACCGGTCAAAACAAGAAGGTTGGAAGGGGGTGGGGTGTTTCCTACAGATCCAAAGCCCGAGGCTAGTTTGTTTACTATCTCCAAAGATAACTTTTTAGAAATCATCACCAATGAGTTGGGTTAGGTTTTCTTGTTGTTGTTGATTAACAAAGGAAATATTTACAACTGTTTTGGGATTGTTTCCACAATGATTGGTGGTGATGGTAAGAATAGGCCTGTGTTTTTAATTCCTGTCAATATCAGTGAGGAAGTGGTGGCAAAATGGATGTGCTCCCAGGAGCTGCCCTGTGCCTGTCTCAACATGCCCATCTTTCCTTACAGCCTTGCAAAGCCCCTCTCAGCAGCCAGAAATAGAACCCTCTGTTCTTCCCCAACTCCTGGATGGTTTTCACTCAAGCACAGACCTCTGGACTAAGCTCGCAATTAAAACTAATATTGCCCTGCCTACTAAGCTATTTTCCCCCCAGGGCATGAATAATTAGCTGAAAATGAAGGACAAAATTAGAAAACTCGATAAAGGGGTCCCTCCCCACTTCCTAATATTAGTCATGTTCTGTGTGGGCCAGGCCACCAGGGAAAACTGTAGTTACTCTGAAATCCCGCAAGGTCCCCAGCACAGTCCACGGTGTGAGGCAGTGGGTAGAGTGTGGTAACAATTGAGTACGCTAAATTCCATCCTGCCGTGGATTAGCCCTGTCCTGTAGACCTGGGGGGAGGGGGGGAGTTCTTCCTTCCTCTCTCATCATCCAAGCATGGGATGAGCTGGCTAACTTGATACTTTGGATTATCTTACAAAGCAGATACTAAGGTGAAGAGTCAAGTCTTTGTCATTTCTCTTGGAAGGAAACACAGCAAGTATGAAAACGAGATAGGAATTGTCCTAGTCAGGGTTACTATTACTTTAATGAAACATCATAATCAAAAACAACGTGGGGAGGAAAGGGTTTATTCAGCTTATACTGCCTCATCAGGGTCCATCATCAAAGAAGTAAGGGCAGGAACATAAACGGGGCAGGAACCTGGAAGCAGGGGCTGATACAGAAGCCATGGAGGAGTGCTGGTTACTGGCTCATTCTCCATGGCTTTCTCAGCCCTATTTCTTACGGAACCCATGACCACCAGCCCAGGCATGGCACCACCAACAATGGGCTAGGCCCTCTCTCATCAATCATCAGTTACGAAAATACCCTACAGGTTTGCCTGCAGCCCAATCTTACGGGAGGGTCCAATCTCTCAAATGACTCTAGCCTGTGTCAAATTGACATAAAACTAGCCAGCACAGAGACAGAAAGTTGGCCAACGAAAAATCATTCATTACCAAGCAAGTTAGTGTTGATTTGGAGTCCTTGGGCCCATGGAAAACCACTGTGATTCACTTCTCTCAAAGGCAGACCAAGAGTACTCCAGAGAGATGGAGCAATTGCACTTCACCTATCAAGGACTAAGGGTTTCTGGGACCTGGAGCATCAAGACAGCTCTGGGTATGAGCTTACCAGTCAGAGAACACAGCTGGAGCCTACAACTGGAAGTCCTAGTGTAGGAAAATGACATGTAGGGACCAGTCACCGTCAGCCTTGGCCACAGTTCCAAGGGATCACTTAAACACAGATGCCACTGTTTTTGTGTAAGGACATGTTTCCCACAACATAAAAGTGAAATTTTCTCCCATACAGTATCCTTCAAGTAAGAGGGTTTAATGTCATCCTTGTATGCTAAGGGGTCTCGTGTTACAGAATACAGTCAAAGACTGTTGTCACATGAAATGAGGGAGCACTGTGTGTTCTTCCATTGTCCCACCAGTGCTCTACTTGGAATGCCAATGACACACTGACGGAAGATGTTTAATCCAGACTTGGTGACAGAGGGAAAACTAACGAAAAGAAGAGAGACCAAAGGGGGATGGGGTGGGAAGATGGGCAAAGGTCACTAGCAGACTCTTCAAACACAGCAGGACAACTAGAGAGGCATAGGAAATAAGACTCCATTAATAACAATTATTATTAATTAATCTATTAATAATAATATTATTAATAATAATGGCAAATAACTACAAAAAATAAAAATTTTAAAATGTGTAGGGCCAGGGAGATGGCTCCATGAGCAAACACAACTGATATCAATTCTGACGCTCTAAATTCAATCCCCTAGGCCCACCTGTGGGATAGAGAGAACTGTCCAGCAAGGTGTAGTCTGAAGTGCACCTGTGAGTTATGGTATGCGCATAAACACACGCACCTGCAGGCACATACATATAATAACTATATAGATATAATTACTTTAAGGAAAGGGGAGGGGGCTGGAACAATGGCTGTGCAGTTATGAGTGCTTCATACTCTCTTAGAAGACCAGATTTTAGTTTTCAGCACTCACGTGGGGCATCCAACCACCTTGCATAACTCCAGCTCCAGGGGATTCAACTCTCTTTTCTAGCCTCTGAGGGTACCCAAACACAAATCCCTACATTAACCCCACCCACCCACTCACCCACATACACACATATTCCTGTGCTCGCCAACAGGTACATATACATTAATTTAAAAATAAAAAATAAAATCTTTATTTTTTAAAATGGGTTGCTGACAAAATGGCTCAGCAGTTAAGAGCACTGGCTGCTCTTCAGAGATCCTGGGTTCAATTCCCAGCACCCACATGACAGCTCACAACTGTCTATAACTCCAGTCCCAAGGGATCCTGGCCTCTGGTGACATGGCCAGTATGTAGTACACAGATGTACATGGAAATAAAAACATCCATACACATAAAAGCTAAACATTCTTTTTAAAAATACAAATAAACAACATATAATGCAAACAACCAGATACTGGCTGAAAACGATATTATCAAACATACTAAACTTGACTGAGTCTTCTGAATACCACTTAACAATCCATGTTAATAGTTTTAATGTTGTGTATAGTTTTTGCTACCCCGCCTAATCTTCTCCAATGGACAGTGCTACCATCTCCTGCCCAGAGGATCCACAGATGAAAAACACAGACACACACACTGTGAATTCAACTTGCCTTATTGGCTCAGTTGCCGGGCGTTATTACACTCCCGCCGGGCGTTATTAAACTCCCGCAGCCAGCGTATCCTCCCCAATACTCTTAGCTCAGCACCCTAAATCTGTCCTCAACTTTAGTTGCTCGGTTACCTTAGTCCCAGCTCAACATCCCCAACCTCACACCAGTAGAAGCGGCTTGTGGCGGCTCTGTCTGGATCTCACACAGCTGCTCGCCTTCTGTCCTTCCGAAGCATGGCCAAAACCTTCTCTTCTCTCCTTGCATCTGCTCACTTACCCGTGGGGACCCAGAAGTTCCGCCTATTCCTTCTGCCCAGTAACTGGCCCATGGCATCTTTACTGATAGATCAAGAATCAATTTGGGAAAAGAACCTTAGCATCAGAACCACCCTACACCCTAAAATTAAACTTCTTATCCCAAAAGTAGGTTCCTGGGAAGTTATCAGAAATAAGTAACTAGAATCCAGGAAGGAACCAATGACAATGAAAACAACAAAAACAAAAAAAAAGGTGGGCAAACTTGGGGAGGCAGAGGCAGGCAAATGTCTGAGTTCAAGGCCAGCCTGACCTACAGAGGGTTCCAGAACAGCCAAGGCTACACAGAGAAACTCTGTCTGGAAAAGCCAAAACAAACAAAAAACGACAACAAAATATGTATCTAATTCTCTCAAAGCAGTGTCTGTGGTTGAGCTGAGCCCATACTGCCACATAAAACTAAGCGTAGTGACACAGGTCTGTAATCTCAACACTAGGAAGTTACAGGCGGGAGGATCGGAGGTTCCTGCCATCTTCACCTACCAACGGGTCTGAGGCCAGCCTGGGTTTAAGAAAAAACAATAACAAGAAGAACTTTATAATCAACCAATATTAGCAAGTAAGTATTTACTAAGAAACACAACTGAGTCATTTAAAGTACAGTAAAGCTGCCCACATTTCCACAGAGGACCGAGATGGAAGATGCTAGCATGGGCCATTCATCTGATCCTCCGCTCCCACAGACTCTTCTGTTTCAGTGGATTAAGGACTATAAAAACCACATTCTTTTAATAGGAAAATGGCTACCTTAGAAAACACGGCAGAAGGTACTGCTCAAACAACAGAGGTGTCTGTTTCTGGAACCCTGAAAAGGACAGGAAGGCAAAGTATAAAACGCTATTTGTAGATACTAAGTTGTTGGTCTCCACCATCCCTGGCATAGCTGCACCCACCCAGGGCATATATTACAAAATGAAGTCACAGAAAACAAAATGCTGTGATCTTACTAGATTCCTAAAGTGCAGATTAACTTAACAAATAACAGGGATCAGGATACTAATAACATATTATCATGGGGAAATGAGGGAGATTTGGCAGGAACCAAAGTACGGGCTCCAAACTCGCTGCTGTGATCACTCAAAGCAGGTAGAGGGTGGGTGAATGGGGTTTGGGAGCAACTGGCCTCCAAATCCCACAGCTCCTAGTCCTCTCAGGAGTCTCCTCTTCCCGCAGGTACCAAAGGGACAGTAAAGAGAACAAGCCAATGTAGAGATCTACATGCTTCTACTGCAGTGGAAGTCTCTAAGAAAATTCGAACTCAAAATACACCCCGTTTTAAAAGAGAGGCTCTCGTACCACACAGGCTAGCCTCCAATTCAAATCTCTATGCAGCCAAGAATGGCAATGAGTTCCTGATCCTCTGGTACAGACATGAGCTACCACTCCTGATTTATGTGCTACTGGGGATTGAAGCCAGGGTCTCATCACATACGTGCTGGGCAAGTGCTCTGCCAACTTAGCTGTTTAAACTAGTTCTCAGGTTTTCTTTATCATTCTCTGTGTCTCTCTCTGTGTCTCTCTCTGTGTCTCTCTCTGTGTCTCCCCCGTCTGTCTCTCCCCCGTCTGTCTCTCCCCCGTCTGTCTCTCCGTCTCTCCCTGCCTGTCTCTCCGTCTTTCTCTGTCTCCGTGTCTCTCCATCTGTCTCTGTCTCTCTTTCTCTGTGTCTCTTTCTCTGTGTCTCTTTCTCTGTGTCTCTTTCTCTGTGTCTCTTTCTCTGTGTCTCTTTCTCTGTGTCTCTTTCTCTCTGTCTCTCTCTCTGTCTCTCTCTGTCTCTCTCTCTGTCTCTCTCTCTGTCTCTCTCTCTCTGTCTCTCTCTGTCTCTCTCTGTCTCTCTCTCTCTGTCTCTCTCTCTCTGTCTCTCTCTCTCTCTCTCTCTCTCTGTCTCTCTCTCTGTCTCTCTCTCTGTCTCTCTCTCTGTCTCTCTCTCTGTCTCCCTCTCTGTCTCCCTCTCTGTCTCTGTGTGTGTGTGTGTGTGTGTGTGTGCGCGCGCTCGCGTGTATGAGAATGTGTGCATGTTTGTGTTGTATGTATGTGAGTGTACCAACCATAGCACACAAATGAAGGTCAGAGGACAACTTGCAGTAGTTAACTCTCTTCCTCCCTCCATCAGTTCCAGAGATCAGGCTCAGGTCATAGGGCTGCCGCAGCAAATGGCTCCACCTCTTGAACCACCTGGCCGGCCTAGAACCTCATTTTTAACACATAGTGACTTACTTTCTGATGTCCCACTAAGCTATATGTTTTTAATTGATCAGAAATAAATAACAAATGAAAAACGACATTCGTACTCACTGTCAGCGAGCCTGGCTGCTATAACTGCCTTATATTAGGGCTTCCAACACAGATGGATATACCACAATGTCTAGAGACATTTACAGGGCACTCAAAAGTTAGCAGGGCAGTTATTCATTTTTGAGATGGCCTCTTTTCTGATCATTTGCTCTCGGATCTGGCTGGTCAAGAGCTATTCCAAACCTGTCATTTTGAATGATCCTTTCTGCTGGAGGAGACTAAGTAACTCGAACATATGTCTAATTAAACCTAAGGTACTAACAAGTAATTATTTTCATTACTACAAAGGAATGCAGAGAGATCAGACCTAAGTCAGCCTTTAAAAGAGCCTTCTCCTTCACCAGGTCCCAGAAGGCTCATCAGAGACCGACTCCCATGTCACTAGTAGTCATCTGTTTCGTGAATGTGTTTACAAACTATGACATGTAAGGATTCAAAAGCTCTGAGCCCGAGCACACTCAAAAACAATTCAAATCAATATATAATATGTTATAAATACTATAATTCAGCTATAATTCTGTTTAGAAAAATTAATAGTAACTCTTAAGGAAACTTTTGGATTTCTGTTAATGACTTCAGTGATTAAGATACTAATGGTTTGTTTGTTTAAGAGATATAGCAATGATGGTAAGATATTAACTAAGGTAGAGGAGAAGGGGCTGCGTATTCTCAAATTTCCTATAAATGTAAAACCTTCTAAAAGAAAGGTAAAAACGCAGACTGGCGAGATCTGGGTAAAGTTGTTTGCCATCCAGCCTGATAATCTGGGTACAATCCCTGGAATCTATATGTTAGAAAAAGAAAACTGATCCCCACAAGTTGTCCTCTGGTCTCCATATTCATTCTTGGTCATATACATGCACAAACACATAAACATACACATCACACCAAAAAAAAAAAAATGTACACTAAGCAAATAAATGAGGGGACGAAAAAATATTTTAAGGGTTAAAATGCAAATAATATATTTTCTCAAACATAAACAAAAGCAAGAACTAGACATAATGTGTACTAAGTTCTCACCTACTGCTGATCTAAAAAAATAAAACAATAAAGATTAGTGGGTTGGAATTCCTCATATGGCTTCAGTCAGATGTCTGGATTCCACTGGTACCTAGGCCTGCATCCACACTGTATCCATATCTGAGTCAATTATAATTCACTGGCCAAAAAGTTCCCAAACCATCAAATGACCCAGGAGCTGGGATGGGTCTGAGGAGTCAAGTCAAAAAGAACAGAACGGACTTAAACTCACAGCCTAAAGGGAGGTTCTCAGACATGTACCAGTAGAAGTAGAAAAGATGTCTACATGGCAGAGACAGACCAGCTTTCAACAACACAGATCAGCAACATATCTCATAAAGGCAGTGTTGGGAAATATATCCAGGGATATCTGACCTTGACGCCTTGGGAAAGATATAGATCAGAGAGGAAGGAAATATGGATTTAGAAGTCAGGGAAGGATTCCTGGACAAGGTATAGTTGACCACCTGAGTAGAGAAGGCTTCTAAGAGCAAGGTGAACTGTGAGGACACACCTGGCTTCCAGCACCTGGCTGGGGGCAAGATTCAGTTGTCGCAGCACTTGCTAACATACGAGCAACCTTGAATTCAGTCATCAAGCTCGGTTGCAGGTTATTTGATCATCCTGAGAAACCCAAAATTGTGTTATTTACTGAAAAACAAAACAAAAACCAAAAAAAAAAAAAAAAAATACCCTGTTTCTAGTTATGGTGTGGCTCAGCCATTAGCACGCTCCTTGAATCCCAAACAATGAAGGTAAAGTTACTGTGTAGAAGGAAGCACCCATGTTTGTAAGTGATGTCTAATTGAGTGGCAGACAAAGTGCTGAATCAGAGAAAGATTTGACAGAATAGGATGTGCCCAACTCTCACAATAGGAGAAAGGAAAGGGAAACTACACAGGGGAGCAGCACAGAGAAAGAGAGGGGAAGGAGGCAGTTTTACCGGGGCAGTGGTACAGAGACAGGCTGCAGAGGGGGGGAGAGAACATGCTAGACCCTTGTGAAGACAGAACAACCCAGAGAATGAGAAGAAACCAGAAGATTAGAACACATTGCCAGAGTTAGTATGAGGTCAAGTAGAGCCATTCAGAATAGGCTAAGAGAGAAGCCAGATTGAACCAGTCAGCTTGGAGAGGAGTTTTGAGCCAGAATAGCTGACTTGAGCCAGCCAGCCAGAGCTCAGAAAGAACTAGAAAGAGTGAGCCTATTCAGCAGTAAGTCTCAGAGGATGAAAACATTCTAGGCCTAGATAAGCATATACGGAGGCTAAACGTTTCCAGGACGAGGCCTAGGTTAGCAGACAGAGGCAATAAGCCTAGGAGACCAGTCAACAATTACATCCAGCTAATAAAAGTTACTTTTACAGCTGTGAAACCTGTCATCTTAGCTTTAGGATCAGAAGGTTAAGGTCAATCTGGGCTGCAAAGAAACAAGCTTTGCAATGCCTTCCAGTCACTGGCTCCAAGTGTCAGTCAAGCAGCTGGAAGCTAGCAGAGCAGATGAGCTCAACTCCAGCCACACTCAAAAAAAAACGGGGTTGGGGGTGGAGGGTGGAGGGTGGAGGGTGGAGGTGGGGGAGGGTTGGTGTTTTGGTAGAACACAATGTCAAAACCATATTTTGAGGCTGAACCATGTGTTCCAACTCAGAAAAATCAACCTGCTTCCTTTAACAGCCACTTCCACAGAAGAACCTTTTCACATGCTAATTATTTTTCCAGTTTTAGCCTACTTGAACAACATGGTGCACTCTTGACCAGGTTGCTTAGCACTGCAACTTTTTTCCCTGTCCTCTGCAAGGCTGCTTATGGACACATCAGAATTGTCAGAATGTTGATGTCAGTAGCACTCACACCCACTCACTACCCTCCACAGGACTAATCTAGTCCTCAAAACCAACGCTCAAGCTCAAGGCCTACTGTACATCACTGATGAGCCTGCACTTGGTACTCAGGACAGATGCTTATCAGTAGCTCGGTGCACTGTCTGCAAAGCGTATGCTGTGACCCTGGGCTACAAAACAAAACAATACAACAAAAACTATTTAAAACTCCCCACACATAAGCAGCAGAAGTGCAGCTTGGTCTTCATGTGGGTCCCAAACAACTGGGACTATCCCAAAAGCTGTTGCCTATGAACTGACCATAGAAAAAGAACCCGCCAGAAGAGATCCCAAAGACTTGAGGATAAAACCTTCTAACCCAGGGCTGGAGAGATACCTCAAAGGTCAGACGCACCTGCTGCTCTCCCAGAAGACCTGAGTTCAGTTCTCAGCACCCAAATCAGATTTCAACTATGAGGGGAATCCAGCATAAATAAAATATATTAATTAATTAATTAAATCTTATCTTTTAAAAAAATTAAAACACTGTAACACTTCCACTAACAGTCTTAAGACCAAGAAAACAGCAGGCACTCAATACATGCTCAGCAGATCATGTCTGTCTTTCTTTTTTTCCCCAATTCTTGACCGTGTTCAACACAACTCAAGAAAGATAGCAGATGAAAATATGTAACGTTTAAAAAAATAAAATTTAGAAACTAATGCTTGCATCTTTCCCAGAGCATAGCAACAGGCTAGGACATGCCCAGCTGATACATATTTACAACTATCTTAACTAATTCAGAGAACTAGCAGACAATACCCTGCATGGTTGAGTCTCTCTCTGAATTATCACAAAAGAAAGGGGATCAGCAAAACCACCAAGCAGCTACAAACACCAGAAAAAGGGTTAGTGTCATGGACCAATCAGAAGCTGAGAGCATGCAGTCCAGAAGTCAACAAGAAAATAGGCCAGGTCAGAAGCTGGGAGACTAACCCTGGCACTAAGTTCTCAACAAGGAGCTTGTTGTACCAAGAGAAAAGGGTCAACGCTGGCACAGTGAGGACCTGCTTTGTGGAGGGTCAGGCAGATGGCTATCTGGCAGTATTTTCACTGATGATGTGCAAGTAAGCTGAAGGAATCTGTGCTTGGTGTCTTTCTTCTTAGCACCTTAGAGTCAGCCTCCTTTAGTATCTAGAGTATCGGCATTCACTGGCCATCCATCATGCTTCTAGACTATGGTGACAGCACTCCTCAAGTTGGAGAATGAACACTCTCTGCAGACTAAATAAAGCTTTTTATACAAGGCACCAGAAAGCAAATAGGTCATGTAGCAGAGAGCTAGCTAGTGGGGGCAGCTAGGTGCACAGCCTCTCTGCTTGCCAGCAAACAGAAAGGGAAGGGAGGAGAGCCTTTCTGAGCAAATGAAAGTGAACTCTAAAAAGAGCAAAACCACTTTGGCACCACGCCACGATCACATCCCCCAAACAACTGCAGCCCATGTGCCGTCCTGTACGGCTGTGCATCTCCTGCCATACACAGCATCTACAGTTAAATAAGCCCAGGCTAAAATTACAGGCTTAGTGCTTGGACATGGAAAATTCCTAAGAGATCTATCTGTATTGAAGGATAGGAACAAAGCAAAAAATAATAAATGTTGGTAAGCACGGTGCCAGATTTAAACAAAAGTCTCATCTTCCTTTAATACCCACATGTCCATTATCAGAAGTGGTCATCATTTATTATAACCCTTCCCACAGCTGGTCTTAGATAAGAAATTTGTATTTTCGCATAGCTTCACAAAACAAAATGAGCCTTACCAGCTCCATCTTGAAATCACTACTAACTTATTGGATTTTAAGTGTATCTGTATGTGTATGAGTGTATTATATTCATCGGTGTACGGGTACCTTTGAAGGCAGAAGAGGCCGTTGGGTCTCGGGGAAGAAGAGTTATGGATGGTTATGAGCCACGCCATGTGGGTCCTATGCAAAAGCATCAAGTAGCCTTAGCACTGAGCCGTCCCTCCAGCCACAGGCTTCTCGGTGTTCAGTGTCAACAGAACTGTTATTTAGTTTCAAATCTCACTCCACAGCCTCCTTGTCCTACTGTTAACGGGCTCCACAATATATGGAAAGTGGACATTAAAGAATTCTGGGTTTACCATGCATGTGAAATTAATTACCAGTATACGAACAATGTAATAAAATATTCCGGGTACCTAAATAATGACTAGTCTCAGCACAGCTTAGGATGACAGCTGTCTCCACAGCCACCAAAAGGAGAGGGAAAATGTGGGGGTCTGGGTCCAAAGACTTAAACCTCTATCTCAGAGATCAGCAAAATAATGTCCATGTTTTAATTCAGAAGTTGACCATCTTAAAACTCAAACAAAATTAAAGCAAGTCATTCATAATCTCCTGTTTTATGTAGGAATCAGTTTTGGAATCGGTAAGAGTTTCAAAATCAGGGATCTAAGCAACAAAAGAACATGGGCACCAACGTAGGCACACGCACACGAGCATATACACACACAAATTCAAACACTCACCCACCCTCTATGATGGCAGTTTAATAATAAAAACCCACTTCCTTTCACAGTAGCCCAGCATGCTAGGATATTCGGGACCTGATGTCTGTAATCTTTGGTTATTTGCTTGTGGCTTGGTTTTGCTTTGCTTTGCTTTAACTGCATGCCACTAACACACAAAGATTTTGTTTGGTACAAAAAGGAAATTTTGTACTTTTGGGAACTTAAATATACAGCTTTATATTTCTATATTCATAGCAAAAGGGTTATGCAGAACACCCAAGGTAGTAACCCTGGTTATGGGGTGGGGGAAAAAGGCAGGAGGACAATTTTCTAACATTCCACATAATTTTGATTCTGCATCGATTTTTGTTTTAAGGAGTCTGACTCCTTAAGATTGTTTTCAAAGCATTATTAAAAATTAGGCTTGAGCCGGGCAGTGGTGGTACACGCCTTTAATCCCAGCACTCGGGAGGCAGAGGCAGGCGGATTTCTGAGTTTGAGGCCAGCCTGGTCTACAGAGTGAATTCCAGGACAGCCAGGGCTACACAGAAAAACCCTGTCTCCAAAATAAAATAAAATAAAATTAGGCTTGAGGTGAAAAGTTTGTTAAAATGTTCCTCCAAGTTGACATTAATTTCACCAGCATGGCCACCCTGGCTCATAGTCCTATCACCGCCACCTGCCCTGCCCCATTGTGATTACTCTGATTTACACAAAAAGCCTGACTTGTGTTCTTTAACCCTAGACTACGATTTCACCTCACACAATGGCAGAACTAGGCTATGACTCATCTTCCTCCACCAAACAATGCAAGTCCTAGTGCAGTGGGAAAAAACTACTTAGAGTTGCCAGTTCACTGAACTGTTGAAATTAAGGTCAAAGTGTTGAAACAGGAATGGGGGGGGGGGGGGGGGAAGCACTAGACCCAGATCCTATCAAATTCCCACACGGTACCTAACATCACTTTCCAACAAGTCCCTAACTTGCTAATGATTAAAACAGGAAGCACCTGGTGGCCTCTAAGCACGGGTCAGAGAAGCGATGGGAAAACATTAAACAGATCCAGGCCCAGGTCCACAAGCAGCAACTCAAGTGATACCAAGGAAAAATGCACAGATGATGGGGTGCAAACCTTTGAGTGCCATATTTCATATGTTTGATTTCCTAGTCCTAGACACCAACCAACAATCCAAGTCCATTATCAATTGATTACATACTACCAGTTACACAGTTTATGGTTTCTGTTTTTCTGGTGCTATTACTGTATTTCATATAGTACTTAAAACATGCAAATCCACTTGAGAGGCAGAGGCAGGCAGATTTCTGAGTTCGAGGCCAGCCTGGTCTACAGAGTGAGTTCCAGGACAGCCAGGGCTACAAAGAGAAACCCTGTCTCGGAAAAAAACAAAACAAAACAAAACAAAAACAAACAAACAAACAAAAACAAAAAAATGCAAATCCTAAATACCATCCCCTGGGGAATCCTGTTGGAGAGACCAACAGGTCTCAAAGATTGAGTGATTCACATAATTCATGGCAGAGGTATCTTTCTTTTTCTTCTCCCCCCCTCCCCCTTCTCCTTTCCCTCCCCCTCCCCCTCTCCCTCCTCCTCCTCCTCCTCCTTCTTCTGACACAGGATCTTACAATATAGCTCA
The DNA here is from genome assembly GCA_019843965.1 of Rhynchomys soricoides. Classification (NCBI taxonomy): domain Eukaryota; kingdom Metazoa; phylum Chordata; class Mammalia; order Rodentia; family Muridae; genus Rhynchomys; species Rhynchomys soricoides. The sequence goes on from JADRCH010000061.1 coordinate 4,783,383, forward strand.
GGCTACCCTGGAGCTCACAGAGATCCACTGATCTCTGCCTCTGCCTCTTGAATCCTGAGATTAAAGGCCTGTGCCACCTTGCCTGGCTCCAGTGCAGTGCTTCTCAGCCTTCCTAATGCTGAAACCCTTTAATACAGTTCCTCAGGTTGTAACCTCCAACCATAAGTTTATTTTTGTTGCTCAGTAATAACTGTAATTTTGCTGTTATGGGTCATAATGTAAATATCTGTGTTTTCCGATGGTCTTAGGCAACCCCTATGAAAGGGTCTTTTGATCCCCAGGGGTCTTGACCCACAGGTTAAGAACCATTGCTCCAGGGTCTTCTTGATCACAATTCTCAGATCACCCTCTGCCTTTCTTCTCCCAAATTCACTCACATTCTTGTGCCCTTGCAATTGACAGCCTGCCTGGTCTTCAGAACCAATAACTGCATTCTCTATAGCCGACAGGGTTACAGAGGTAAGTCATGGCAGGCACTCTGCTCTCAAGCCTGAGCTCATTCATGGGGTAAGCATCTGGCAAGTCTGACAGCCCAAGTAACCATCAAGACAACGATGGCCCAGGTCTCTTACCCAGCACCAGATTTTAGCCCTTGCCCCATACAGGCAATTTTTATACTCTCAGTGAGCCCCAGGGTACGGCCTGTACCACCAGGTGACTACATGTTAACTAAATACAGGAAAGAGTAAAAGGAATTAAAGAAGACCTTAACAGGATACCAACCCAAGCACCAGAAGCCACTACAGTACAAGAGAACTTCCTGGCAATGTTTCCAAATCTCCCTCCACCCCCCTCTCTTTCACTTTCTCTCTGTAGCGCGCACACACACACACACTTCCTGGTGAAAATCTTACTCCAGTGAGTCACCCATTCCCTAGGATCTTGTCCTTGAGCTTCTCCCTCTCAATCCCAGCATTGCACACCACACCCTGAACATCAGCACACACACTGGAAGCCAAGCCTCAGCCTGATTCTACCCCAGGAACTCATTTGCTCTCTCCACAGCACTGCGGACTTTTGCTTCCTCAGGAGACCTGATGCCTTCTTCTTCTCCGTCTAGGGTGGAAATGCCAGATCAGTCAGCACAACGGTCAAAATCTCCATAGGCCCATCCACACGGCTCCATCCATGATACTCCGGAGAGCTATTACAAAGCTACAAAGTCACAGTCTCAGTTCAGCCCCATCAGAGCCTCTGGAAAGAGCCACAGGACACAGGTGGCTACAACGGACAGCTGGAATCTTCTAATGCATCCATCTAAAAAGGAAAAGCCAATCTAGGCATGGAGTCTCATCAGCCACTAAGAGAGTGGGAAGGGTGGCAAGATGAGCAGGCTCTCTCAAAGTGTTTCCTGAGCAGGGGAAACCTCAGGTGCACCATCTGGTAACTCACAGATGCCTACATGAATGTGTGTCCCATCAAAACACTACTTCAACCACTAATTTTATTATCTTTACTTCTATCAAGATCACTGAAGGAACCTGCATTGCAAAACTAGAATAAACCTAGCTTAATTTGAAAGAAGAGATGTTGAACTCCTGTAGAATTTGGGATGGGGTAAACATTGGTTTTCTATTTTTATGAAAATAACATCCCCAAAATATATTTTTTAAATGCTATCTTCCAAAAGCCTTTATTGCAGTTAGAGCAAAGGAAGGAGCACTACCTAAATAGAGCGGAACTCAACCAAGACAGTGTTTTAAAATACCTGACCTTGTCATCTAGTCACTTTGTTTACTACTGTCCATAATTTTCCTCTGGTTGGTTTCTGGTTCCAACCACTGCAGCTGCTCCAGACCCTCTGCAGCAAGACAAGAGCAGGCTGAAATCTCAGGCAGGAGAAAAGAGAAGTCAGCCAGACCCCAAAGGCATTTCAGAAAGGTCATAGTGCCACTGTGATTACCTCTGTTCAGGGAGCGTTAGTTACAGCCCTGAAATGTACTGTGATTATATGCTGGGACCACAGAGCTCCTCAGTAAGAAAACAAAGACAGAGGCAGCGATGTGGATAATTGAGGCACACGGACACCCCAGAGCCCTTGGCCAAGAAAGCTAATAACCAAGGAAAATACATGCTGGCTCTCTTATTTCGTTAGCATGCTTTTAGGATACACCTACTGCCGAGTTCCTATGCTACTAGGAAACAAAATATTGAAAGGGGAGAAAAACTGCAAAGAAGAAAATCATGTAAAAAAAAAGTCTAAGTACCCTTAAAATAGTTCTTTGGTAATTTGTTGTTGTTTGGTTTGGTTTCTGTTTTTTATAGGGAAAGTATTTGACTCGGGGAACTTACACACACCAAAACATGTCTTTTTGATTTTTTTTCTTGGGCAGATCACATAGCCAGCATATATTCATGTATCCATTTAAGAATACATGGATGTCTGAAACCATCGGAAAAACTAAGTCACTCTGGAAGTAGACTTTAATTGGAAAAAGATCAGGACAGCAACCCCCTGGAAGCTCTGACTTTCCAGGGACAAACCTGTAATACACAGAACCCCCCAGTCTCCACCACTCATCCCAGTGTAGTAAACAGACGCCCCACAATCCACCACGGTGCAATACTTATTTGTGCTCCTTCTCAGCTCTGAACTACATCCATGCTTCCTAAAATGCTGCCTTTTCTGCCAACACAGATTGAACAGAACACAGAATCAGGTCTGCCAACATTCAATACCTCAGCATCAGATGCAGCACACAGAAAATCCAGCTCCACGGAAGGTGAAGCTGGAAGATCTAGAGCTCAAGGCCAGCCTGGGCTACATTAGTAGCCTGCCACAGAGGAAAAGTTTCCTCTTTAAGAGTAAACAGTCAGGGGGCTAGAGAATGGCTCAGCGTTTCAGAGCACTGGTTCAATTCCGAACCCCTACTTGGCAGTTCGCACCTGTCTGTAACTCCAGTTCCAGGTAATCTGACATCCTCACACAGACATACATACAGGCAAAACAACAACCCACACTAAAGAAAAATGAAACAGGAGTAAGCAGTCAACACTGAATGAGCTGCCCTAAATAAGGTGGCAAGCCTTTGACGACACAATGGCATACAACAGCTTCAGTCCAAAGAAAAGCACCTGATGTGTGGCCTCTGTCACTCCACAGAGACCTGGCATCAGGAGAAACAGGCCACCTCTGCCGGTCACTAGATAAGCCCTGCTTTCAGCAGCTTCCTGACTTACAAATCAGACTTATCTAGAGAAAGGGAGGCTCTGCCGCCTTGAACACCTCTTTCAGAAGCCTCCCTTACCACCTGGTGTCTAGCAACTGACAAACTTACCTGGGGATCTCCTGCAAGCCTGGAGAGACACCTGCCCAGGCAAATCCAACCTCCACTTTTTCCAACGAAATGTGGTGGCTGCCAGGCTGCTCATCACATACAGAGGCTGAGATGTGGGAAACTGTGAAGGAAGTCAACACAAAAGCCGCCTGCGAACTGCACACTGGGATGTCCTGTTAGGTTGGTTTTCTTTTTTTAAGTCCCTTTTATTTTTCCCACAAGAGGATCTGACTAAATCTAACTCCACCTCCCCTCAGTACCAGACAGGAAGTTAAACTCTGCAGTCAGTAAGAACTCTTGAGTTACTTTTGGTTTTAATAGAGCTAAGAAAGAGCCTTGGAATGTTCCAAATCAACTAGGGAGATGCTAACTTTTCTTGTTTGGTGGTGTCTGACAGCAAGGGCCAACACACACACACACACACACACACACACACACACCACTATGCATGTACACAACTTTACTTTGGTGGTGGTGCAGGCCTTTACTCCCAGCACACAGAAGGCAGAGACAGGTGCATCTAAGCGAGTTCAAAGCTAGCCAGGTCTACAGAGTGAGTTCCAGGACATCTAGGGCTACAGAGAAACCCTGTCTCCAAAAACCACAAAGGAAAAGAGAACGAAACTGGTATGGTAGAAAAAATAACAACCACACAAAATTATCAGAGGTAACTATTTTTTGACTCATATTTTCCAGACTTCTATTTTAGATGTTTGTCTTGCTCTCTTGGCATCATCTGCATATGTGTTACCCACACGCATGCAAGAAAGAAGGAAAAGTGTTTGTGCCATTGTATCTGCATCCTTGGTATTGATCTAACAGTTTTCTTCCCTCCTCTGAAACAGAAAATCTGTACCTAGCACGAAGGTTTTCCACCAGAATACATAACTCTACCAGGATCCACAGGAGTTTCAACTAAAAGGAACCTATGTAGCTCAGAAGACCATAGACTTGTGACTCTGGGAAAAATAAATAAATACTACCTCCTCTGACCCTCATTCTCCAAGCGAGTAAGATGGGATGTGACAGTTAAAAAAAATCAGAATGGCTCAGATCATGTCACTTAGTCAAAACCCAGGATAAGTGACCATTTTACTGCAATAATCCACGTAGTATGAAATCGTAAGTCTACTTGCAGTGCCCAAGTCAACGGATATCAGTATGTTTACAGACTCTGTGCATGCACCCCACCATCAAGTGTATGGCCTCCCTTCACCCTACAGACAGCAGTCATTCTTCATACACTTCCTTACCCAGCCCAGGCAGCTACTACCATCTCCCTCTGGTCTCCAGAGATTCACTGGTTCCTATAAAACTAGACACTTCCTATAAATGAAATCAACAGAATCGGATGTGTTGGGTCTGGCTTCTCTAACCTAGCATGTTTGCTAGTATTGTAACGTGTATCAATATCTCATTGTTTGTGACAGAATGACATTTTGCTTCATGGATAAGGCACATCACGTCCTTCGTCAGCTCACAGGTAACTGGGTTGGGCCCACCTTTGGACTATATCAATTTTTCAGCTCTAAACATCCACATGTAAATTACTTCTACAGACACATTTTCAGTCCTCTTGGAGGCAACATAAATCCCAGGAGCAGAGTCACAAAGGAATTATATAATAGTATGAATGTACTGAAGAACTACCGTGCACTTTTCCAAAATGGCTGTACCATTTAACATTCTCACCAGCAGTTCCATGGCGGCTCTCCATATTCACTGTTCATCATAAACCAAAACATCTCTGTTCCCACAGGCAGAGCTAAGCAGCCAAAGTAACAAACAAGAACATAAGCATGACCCCACATAATCCAGGAGAAGAGAGGACTGTGAGGCATCCATCTGCAGCAGGAGCCAGCTTCAAAAAGGTACCAGTGAATACCCACATTTTCACTGGCATAGTTGTGTGGGTCCGCACTTGCTACATTTTGTCTTTTTACCCAAAAGTAGACAAAATGATTGCAGGCTTTGTTAAGTGATTATATATACAAATATTCTTAGGGAGAAAAAAATGATCCTTTGGAACATTTATTGGGGGGGGGGGTGGCATAAGCCAGGTCATCCCCCTGTGGAGGTCACAGGAAAACATTCAGGAGTTGGTCCTAGGTCTTGAACTCTGGTTGCGTAGCCTGGAGGCCAGCATCCTTACCCATTGAGCTGTCACACAAATGTTAAAGGTAGCCAAGTTCATAGGCAGACAGTAACTTTAAATTACCTTTCCCTATCAAGAGTATTGATATGGGAGAATACAATGACCACTCAAAAGAGTCTAATGCAAAGGTCTGATCGTTCTTTCAAACCTTCACCTGTCTGAACAAATTTATGTAGGATGATTACAATTATCTCTGGATGTAACATTCCACTGTAGAAACTAATTTTTTCAGTCCTCCCTCATAAAAACTAAACAGAACAAAATCTATATAAATAAAGTTACAACTAAAAAAATACTACAAGGCCATGTAGTGTTCTGAATTATGCTTGGCCCAAGGAGTGCCACTATTAGGAGTGTGGCCTTGTTGGAGGAAGTGAGTCACTGTGGGGGTGAGCAATGAGACCCTCCTCCTAACCACATGGGAGCTGGTCTTCTCCTAGCAGCCTTCAGTTGAAGATGTAGAACTCTCAGCTCCTCCTGCATCATGTCTGCCTAGACTCTGCCATGCTCCCACCTTGATGATAATGAACTGAACCTCTGAACCTGTAAGCCAGCCCCAATTAAATGTTGTCCAGTTGCCTTGGTCACTCTTATATATAACAATTAAATGTTATAAGAGTTGCCTTGGTCACGGTGTCTCTTCACAGCAGTAAACCCCTAACTAAGACAGGCCATAACTTTAAAAACATTAACACTTGGAGCTGGAGAGGTAGCTCAGTGGTTAGGAGGCCTTACTGCCCTTACAGGGGAACCAGGTGCAGGGAAACCACATAGCAGCTCACAACCACCAAAACTCTGGTTCCAAGGGAGTAAACACCATTTTCTGGCCTTCACAGACATCAAATGCACATAGGCAAAATAATCATCATAGAAAATAAAAATAATTCTTTTCCCCAGAAAAAGAAATTATAAACAAAAACAAAGAAGGGCATTTTTTCTCTGACTTCCAACGCAAGGCCTCCAGTCTTGCAACCTGTATTAATGACATGAATCATCCATCTTTTAACGTTCCCCATGTCCCAAGGCTGTACTACGTAATCCATTGTTTTAGTTATTTCTTGGCACACAGCTGGTTTTGAAAGTGACCACTGAACTTTCATACGTCCAAGAGAACTTTCCACTGTGGGAAATTTCCCAAAACAATCTCACTGAGCTAAACAGAAACGTCATCAAAGCTCAAAAGCAAAGAAGCCACACATCGGCCTTAGCCTCCACACTTGCTTCTCTGCAGAACAGATGAAACACGGAGCACACTCTGGGCAAAGCACTGGGCCTACTCCAAACCCCTGAGAATGAGGAAAAGAAGAAGCTACCATCAGTTCACCAAGGTTATCTAAAGGAACTCCTAAAAACTTCTCACGGCAGGCTCTGTCCAAAAATTCCCCAGGACTGTGGAAACCTGCTCCTCACAGATCTGTTCTTCTGATAGGTTACACAGTAGCCTTGTTCCTAGCTCATGTGAAATCAATAGGCCATTTCTGTCACAATTATCTGACCAGGGTATGCACACTCTTATTCAGTCTGGTGTTGAGACAGCTGTAATCAAATTTGGTACATACCACTAGCTCTATTATAGCTCCCAGCAACTGGCTGGCAGCCTAGGTCTCTTCTCACCAACAGGGAAAGAAAGGAATGGCGTGGAAAGAGAATAAAGAACATGACAGCTGAAACACATGCAGCATAGCAGAGTGGGAGAAGGAAAGATATTCAGCTACTGATCCTCTGTGGAAGAAACATACTCAGCATATCACATACACACACACACACGAATGCATAAATATATAAATATATAACTTTAAACACAGATACACATGTACAAACATATACCTATATACAAACACACACGTAAATATATACACATATGTAAACATATACACAAATATAAACGCACACGCACCTTCAAGCCCAGGCCATCTGACTGAGCCACAGAAGGTATACAGTTTCCTCATCCTGCTATGGGCAAACCCTCTTGGCATTGCACATTGTATTATGACTGTCATTCCAAACTAATGAACCTACACTCCTAACAGTGCCAAGCACCAGGTAAAAGCTAGTGCCAAACCACACCCCAACACCAGGGTGACCAAGTGGGAGGAGCTTGGCTCCCCTCCATCAGACTCTGCACAACACTGTCCTTGGCTGCCAACTCTTCTTTACTGCCCTTAAGCTGAAGCCACGGCTTTGCTTTGCACTCATGTCAAGAGAAGAAAGAGGTCAGGTAGGATGTGTCCTTCTGACTCTGAAATAACACCTGACTTGAATTTGCAGATTTCTAGGACCAACCCCCTGCTGTAGCAGTGGGCATGAGACTGTTCTCTGACAGTCTTCTCACTTCTTCAGAACCTGTCTTAAAATATAATCTGATGACCATTTTGTTTCATGTCCTTATAAACTGTCTTGAAGTGACCTTACACTTATAAAAATAAGTTTTAAAAATAGCATATAAAATTCTCATGTCACCTCCCATAATGTGAGTATTTTACACAACCACAGCATGATGATCTGGACCAGAGTTAACACTGATAACAATTGTGCAAACAAGTCTACAGATCTGGTGCAGACTTCCCATTATGTCCTGTTTCTGGCTCATGCTTCAGAGATCGCACATATGAATAAAGAGTCCATAAATCTTGCTCTATCTATGTCTGGATAGTTCTGCTTTGCTTCATGCTGATGAGCTGGTCATTATTAAACCCTGAGTGTGCCAGGCTAGACATTCAGCCCTCCAAACTTCTGTTCTCACTTCATGGGCTAAGTTTCATAGCCTGTGTCCCCACCCAACCTTAAACAAAGTATTGCCAATTAAACTCCCATGAGAGAAAAAAATTACATATCAGGAAACACAGGCTACATCAAAAACAAAAAGAAGCAAGATCCAAGGCATTTCCCTGAAAATAAACATATTCAGTTCTGCAGCAGACATGCTTATGAGTAGTGAGCAGAATCAGAGGACTCTGAAAGAATCCCACAAGATCAGGTTCAGTTTCCCCACCCAGGTATGGTCAAGTGCAGGTCGAATTTCAAATGAAACACAAGGAAAATACCTTTCCTTATATTCTTAGCTTCCTTTGGGTATTACAGCTGCAGATGAAGGATCGTAAGTCTGTCTTGAAAAACCCCACAGTCTCACCAAGCCCCCACACACCCTTCCCACATCTTTGTTCATCTGGTCACTCAGAGCAATCTACCCACAAAGCTGTCCCAGCCTCCAGGTTCCCTTCCCTCCAGGCCTCCCTCCCTTGAAGCTCCCAAATGATCTTTCTACAGTACTTGTCATTGTGTAGCTCCAAAGTCCCTGGAGGCTTCCTGGGTACGGATGGATGGAGTCCAGTCTCCAACAGGCTCATATACCCCACAATCTGAACCATAGCCCTTGGCTCTACTAGCCAATCTTCAACCTTTACACCCAGGAATATAAAGATGAAAAGGACTTTTCTGCCTTAAAGACCACACAATCTAACTTTTTTTCTTGGTGGTACTAAGAGTGGAATCTAGGGACTTGGGCATGCTGGGCAAGCACCTCATCCATGAGCAACATGCTCAGCCTTCCCTCTCATGTTCTCTTCGGAGCAATGTTGTTTAGGGTACTCTTGAGTATCTAAAAGGGATTGGTTCCAAGCCTGCCTGCAGATATCAAAAGCCAGAGGGTCACATCCCTTATATAAGATGCCAGAGCATTCACATCCACTGACAAACTTTACATCATCTGTAAATTACTCACAGTAACAATCACAATATAAACGGTCCCAACTCTGTCTCATTTAAAGAATAATATTACGAAAAATGTCTGTACATGTTCACAGGAAGATAATTTTTCCACAAAATTTTTGGTCCACTTATATAGAAGTCCTAAGAAAAAGTACTTTCTCAGAGGACATTCTTGGATTTTCTTTAATTCATTCGTGTCCAACTATGAAATTCCATCTTGGCTTTTAATCACATTGAAGGTCATTAGTAAAAACCCTATGTTAACATGAAAAGAATTCTTCACACCATGTTGACAACATGTGCAGAGAATGTTCATATTATTGCTGATATGATTCAACTACAAAAAGGCAACGCCAGGAAAAACTCTTGTAAAAATAAGCAAACCCAAAAAAAGCAAAGCCAAGGATGGTATTTCATGGGTGGAGTAATTTCTCATCAGACTATTTTCCCAAAGCAACAAAGATATAAATAAAATCTAAAATCTGCCTTTACTACCATATTAGTATTCAATGGAATTGAAGGACATTATCATTCACAAAACCAGGTTACAGAGAGTCAAATCTACACCACACTTTGAAAGGTAAGAAACTTTCCCCAACCACACAGAGGCTAAGAAATATGCCCCCTGCCATGCGCTTGGAGAATTACTTGCATTTTGAATGGCAAGGACTCTAACCTGGAATAACAAACTGAAAGGAAATTCCTAGGAGTCAGGTTTGGGGTTAAAATGAAGACTCTTCTCACAATCAGGAAAACTGCATGGAAGAGGAGAGAAACAACCCAGCACATCTCTCAGTGAGGAGGAGAGGAGAGTAGTTATCACAGCTTTGGAGCCCTGGGGACAAGCTGGGGTTGTAAACCAATGAGGCCCTCCTCTCATGGCAGGGTGAGCACATCTGAGCAGGAAGCAAGCTAGGTCTCAAGGCCTGAGTTGCTTTCTGGTATAAATGGCAAGTGCTTTCACTAATCAGTAGTTCACAGAGATCTGGGGCAGAACAGACCAACACTCCAGGATGCCTGGTGAGGCAAGCGCTTAGCAGAAGCAAGATGGGCCTGCCAGAGCCTTAGGAGAAACCAGCACAGTGAACTGCTTAGAGCAGGAGTCATTCAGATAACCCCTCCCACTACAAGGCAGGAAGGAAGGGCATTGTCTGAACTCTTCAGGGAAGCAAGAACAGTTACTAACAAAGACAGCAAAAGATAAACAAAACACAAAACACTGAAAAAACAAAGGGGACATTAGAAACACTACTTTGTTTGGTCTGATTTTGCTTTTCAAGACAGTTTCTCTGTGTAGCCCTGGCTGACCTGGAACTCACTCTGTAGACCAGGCTGGCCTCAAACTCAGAGACCAGCCTGCTACCACTTATCTTTAGAAACACTATTTTTGAAAAATAAAAGGACACATGATTTTCACATCATCTACATGATTTGTTTTGGGTTTTTTTTTTTTTTTTTTTTTTTTTTGGTTTTGTTTGATTTAGTTTAGTGGTTTGTTTGTTTTTTTTTTTTCAAAGATTTGGTTGGTTGATTGGTTGGTTGGTTGGTTGGTTGTTTCAGTTTGGTATGTGGATGGAGAGTTACATGTAGGTGAGTAAGATCCCCACAGACACCAGAGCTATCAGATCCCTGGAGAGCTGTGCTATAGGCCATTGTGAGCTGTTCAACGTGGGTGCTGGGAACCAAACCCAAGTCCTCTGAAAGTAGAGTGCATACACACTCGGGACTACTGAGCCATCATCCCTCCAATCCTGGCTTGGGTTTTCTGAGACAGAGTCTCGCCCTGGAGACCAGGCTATAGTCAAATTTAGCAATCCTCGTGCCTTGACCTCCCATGTGCTAAGATTACAGGCATGTGCCAGCATATCTGGAATTACATGTTTTGTCTTTTAGCAATCTGTAAGCAACTGCATATTGCAGAGCAAGGGACAATAAGTAACTTTTCTTAAGTACATTTGTTGGCATTGTGAGAAAAACTTGACCAGATTCTACAGAGTTCTAGGATGCTCAAGCTTAATGGCAAGGTGTAAAGAAGATATCCAAGAGGTTTTTCTTTCCATTATTATTATCCTCAATAATAAAACCCAATGGGAAAATGATCAATGGTGCCCGCCAGCCTACGGGTTCAGATAGGGTTGCTCAGAACACTACCCCACTGTCACCTGCCATTGCCTGTCTTCCTACTGACCCTCTGCAGCTAAATGTACTAATTTCCCCAGTTCCTAACTACTGTCACCAGCTCACATTGCCTGTACAAACACTGAAGTCTGCCTCAGAGACCCAGCCCTATCAGCTGCCCCCTCCAAAAGGCAACACTATCCCTGTTTACAAACTGGCTTCCATGGGTACCATCCATTACAGTCCACCAGACACAGTTGTCTGCACTTCAGCTCTGGCTACAGAACTGTATCTTTTCCTGAGCCAATGTCCTCCTGCAATCTGAGGGTGCTCTCTCTTCAGATGATACAGGGATTAACACATGTGAGTCATCTGCAGATCCAGCCTGCAGCTGCTAACACACAAAAACAGTCTGGTCCAAACATGGACACACCACCCACTCAGACTCTCATGTGCCATCATCTCACCACTGAGAATGAGATAAGCATCTATTTATGACAGTTAGGGCCAGAACTGTAGGGAAAGTGAAAAAATCCAGGTAATAACTAGACAGAGCCATCCCTGAGAAAGGAACTGGAGGCATTTGCCATCTGGGAGTGTGTGTGTATATGTGTGTCTGTGTGTCTGTGTGTGTGTGTCTGTGTGTGTCTGTGTGTGTGTGTCTGTGTCTCTGTGTTTGTGTGTCTGTGTGTATCTATATGTGTGTAACTGTCTGTGTCTGTCTGTGTGTCTGTGTATGTGTGTGTCTGTGTATGTGTGTGTCTGTCTGTATCTGTGTGTGTCTATGTGTATGCGTGTGTGTGCTCATGTGGAGGCCAGAGGTCAACCTCAAGTACCTTCCCTAATCATTGTCTACCTTGTTTTGTTGAGAAAAGGCTCTTGTTGGAATTCATCTAAGCTAGCTGGCCAGGGAGCCCAAGCATCCTCCTGTTTCTGCCTCCTCAGCCCTGAGATTACAAATGTGAGTCAGCACACTCAGATTTTTTCAAATAATTTCAGGTAATTAAACTCAGGACCCCACCATGGCAAGCACTTTACTGACTATTGTCACAGACCATAGCCTTGCAGTTTCTAATACATTGTAGGAGAGTCACAAGAAAGTGTCCAAATGAGGGACAGAAAGGACAAGTGTTAGTTCTCGCTGCAGCATCTCCAAGTCAGGACACTCAGCAGCACATTCCCAGTATCCAGGTGGTGTGGGCTGCTCACCTGACCAGTAGATTTAGAGGGGAGAAGGACTGCTCTGTCCTGTGCTCTATAGCCCTGAAAGAGCTATGTTCCCAGGCCAGCCAAGTGACTCAACCTTCAAGCCACAGATATCATGCCACCTGCTGTGTCCCTACTCCAAGGATCAGTTCAAGTCCTAGCCAGAGGCTGCAAAAAGAACACGGAAAGGTAGTGGCAGAGAAAAACAGGTAGTAATGAGCTCTGCTAAAAGGAGAAGCACAGAGCTTCTGTGCTTCAGTGTTCATCAGCACAAAGAGAAAAGCAGGACAGAGAACGGAGCTCAGGGGCAGGGTTAGCAAGGAGAAAACACAGAGATTCAAAGAAGGTAGAAACAAGAGACAGGCCTCTGGGTCCAGGGCAGCCCCTCCAGCAAGCGAGCCATTCCCAAGCTTGCCAGTCTGTATGCTTTGTCATAAAAGCCTTCTCCCCTGGGAAATACCTGTGAGAAAGGCTGCCTGGCCAACAAGGTATAAATATGGTAAGCACAACAACATTGATTTTGAAATTAAGAATATTAGTCTCAAATAACTTGCAGCTGGATGCCAATTAGTGGCAAGCTTCAGCAGCGAATGCTCCCCCTCAGTCCTCGGCATTTAAGTCCGTCGGTGTCCAGTTTGGGGGATGGCTGGCCTTAACTGTTCATTGACACTGACCTCCACTGATGCCCATGGCCCTCTTGCAGGTTTCGCTGTGTCAGGAGTCTAACTCCCACTTGAAAGACGAGGTATGTAAGATTTCATGACAGCAAGGAAAACCCGCAAACTTGAGTGTTCTTTACTTCGGTTGCTGCCCAGCCCGATATCGTTTCGTTCTGCCGGACTGTGTACCCTCTAGGGCAGCTCCCTGGCTCTGACTGGACCCACAGGAAGCCCGGAGAGTTCAAAGCTATTTTTATGAAAGTAAATGATACTATACAATACTTCCTTTTCCTCACAATCACAGCCAGAACCCATTTGATGCCAAGAGGAAACAGACATTCCTCCAAGTACCACGAGTCCAGGTGTCAGGTAGCAGCAGCTGCCAGAGCCAGTGCCACCACTGAACTCCAGCACAAATACTTGCCGTGGACTCTCAAGCCCATTGAGATGTGACTTTTTTTCGATGACAGAAGGACAATGATGGGCAGCATTACGACTCCTGAATGCATGAAAGTCACAGACCCGAGGCACCCGTGATGTTGGCTCTTCTCCAAGTCATTCTCTGACACCCGCAAACCCACCCCACCCCCACCCCCATGACGGCACCGGAAAGAGCAGAGAGGAAAAGGAAGCCAAAGAAAGTGACTCTAGGCTGTGGATTTCATATTCAGGAAGAGTCAGCAACAGGTGTGTGGCTCTGGAGAAATATAAAGTCTCAAAGTGCCTTTCACCTCAGCAGGGCAACGAGCCAAACACAGAAACCTGACATTGGGCAATGATGTCAGAAGTGAAAAGCGCCATCTTCCTCCTGCCACACCAAACAGACCACAGTAGACCGGCTCCCATGTAGCCGCTTGAAACACATTTGACATAAATAGCTGAAGCACTAGTCATCCACCGCACGCCATCTTTAAGGCCTAGCTGCTGGCACATGCTGGGTAAGCAATCCATAGTTACCTAGTGAGTGAGAGTGAATGGGACTGAAGCAAGAGGCGAGCAGAAAACACTCTGCAGAATAAAGAGAGCCAAAAGTTCACCCCCAAGGCAGTAGTATGTAAATGCAGTTTTTAAAGGACATGAAGCTGGAGGGAATCAGAAAGTGGGGTGAATCTCGGAGGGGCCAGGATAAGGAATAAGATCAAAATAGATTGAATGAAATTCCCAAACAATGAATAAAAATATTTTAAGTTTCTGAGTTGCTTTTTTGTTTGTTTTTCCATTCTCCCAAAAAGAGAACAAAAATTGGGAACCAGAGACCAAGGGCAAGAGGCATGACCGGGAACATAGCCTCCCCAGAGAGAGCTAGTTTGCCATCCCTTGGGCTAACAGTGCAGGGCAACTGTCATCAGGAAAAAGCCAAGTGACAAGTCACTGTCATTAAGCCATCTTCTTCTGGGTTCCTTCTTTCCCTTTGCCATTGCAGAGAACAGTTTCCACCTTCCACTAAAGAATATACAAAATAACTCTTGTTATGTATATTCCATACTCAAAAATAAATAAATAAATAAATAAAAACCAAAAAAGTCTTGGCTGTTTGTGACATACGCAAGGAAAATACAAGTGAGAACAACACAGTATAGAAACGAAGCTGTTTGGTGAGATCTAAAAGCTGTCAGAGAAGCTATTGTGGCAGGGCGGGGTCTGCAGTCCCAGTACTTGGGATGTGAGGGGGTGGAAGGTCACAGAGGAAGACCAGCCTAGGAGCTCAGTGAACTCTGCCTGGGCTATACAGAAAATCCTGGCCTCGAAAAACAAATACAAAGAAATCATAACAACAAAATCTGACAGAATGAGTGGAGAAAAATGATAATGGAGTTGAGCCCTCGAATGTCTGCTACTGCAATAAAGAAATGCTATCAGCGTGAGAACATCACTACTGGTTATGCAATTTAGAGGGCTTAATTGGGTTGAATTATAATGATATTAATTACAGGAATACAGTGTCCATATATGAATACAGTCTTTGGCGCATGGACAATAATAATTCAGCAACACCATCAGGCCATGTCAGAAAACGAAATAATATGTGGAAGCAACTATAAAATATTGTAAAGTATGATTGTATCTAAAGTATCTTTAGAGTATCTTGCCATGTCATTTTCTTTGAAACTGTTACTTTCCCTTTTGTTTATAACAATTACTCCAAAGAGTATTTCTCTGTTCCCTGTGCTTTTTGGATTTTTTTTTTATCTTTTTCAAATAGTTCCCTTAGAATAACCCCACTGAAGTCACACCCAAAGGTCCCAAATAAGATCACAGAGGAAATCTTCGGTGCCTACATCAAAATGGCCTCAAATTTCAAGGAATAAAGAGTGCTTTTGCTTCTTGAGTGACATCTCTTCACTCCTTCATCACCAGGACCTGTCATCCTACGGACAGGCTCTCTCCAAAGCGCTGAGAACAAGACCTGGAAGGGCAAGAAGCCTGGAGCAGACAACACAATTAGCAACTGTGGTAGATGCCCTGAAGCAAACCAGCAGGCACATGGCAGAGGATTACAGTGCAGAATCCACTCTGGAAGAGAGTCAGGACAGAGGTGCAATGCCCAATCCCAGAAAGAGAGAGGGCCAGCCAAGGGCTAAGGAGCAGCATACCAGGCAGGAGAGGGAGACCACAGAGGGCACTAACCATGGAGCCAAAGACCTACCCATGTGGCTGAATGGAGCAGTGAGCAGAGAGAGCAGGCACATTACAGAGGAGAAACCATCATCTCACCATGTGATTCACGGTCACACTGGCTTCATTGAAGATGTGTCCTCATCCATATGTTCCCATAGGCCTGGTATTCTTCTAGACTTTTCTCTGACATCTCAAAAATCCACTCCTTGAGAAACATTCTTTCCCTGATCTTCCCGGAGGCAGGAGCATGCTAATCTGTGCCCCATGTGACTGCTGTCCCCAACCTAGTACACCTCAAGAGCCTGCCTTGTACTGCACCACCACACTGGACCGCAGTTCTAACCTTGTAAGCAGGGATCCCTCAGTATTTATGTTTTCCAGAAGCCCATGACAAAATTTAGCACCAGCAGAGATTAAACAAACGACAAGTCACTAAAAAGCTAGGAAGAAATAAATAAGTTAAATGGATACAGGGGTGAGTGTTTATTCAAGATGGCCTTGTTGGAGACTTAGTGCCACCTTTAATCCCCTTTACCCACTTATGATTTGGGGGTTGGGAGGAACTAGCAAGATTCTTACCCACACATGATTCTCACAGAGCAGACACTTCTGGGCAAACCTTCCATCTAGACTAGCTGCTGAGCCTAATCCCTCCAAACATTCAACAGACAGGCAGTAAGGGGCAGACCTGAACGACAAGTCTGGTCAACAGAGTGAATCATGGTTCCAAGATGTTTTTTAATAACTGACAGTGTCGAATCCTTCCTTTAAAACGGACACATTTCAAATAACACTACAGGGACTTTGTTTGAAACACTGCCTGGTCATCCAAACACCAAAATTATGTAGAATCTGTCATACCAATTTTTGTCTGACCGAATCTCACCTCCGTTTACTTTCTATGAACAAAAATGTCCAAGTAACCGCACCATTCGGGGTGAGTCTCCTTTACCTGCCTGTGACTCTCTGCTGGCTCCATCTGTGGCCACGGATGTTTCTTCCATTTCTCTCTGGCTCAGCATGCCCTCCAAATGTGGTTTCAATTCCCACGCCAGCAGTACATGTTCTGCGGAGTCCCAAAGATATGCGTCCCCACGGCTGGAGGGAGACCTTGCTTTGATGCAGTCAAATTGAAAAACAGGGCCAAAGTATATGGGAGTGAAGAGAGATGAGTCCCTCCCCAACTGCCCTGACCAGACTGGTTACATTCTTGCCTCTGAGCAGAGCCCAATCCTGGTGTGTTCCTCAGAGCCTCTGCCAGGCATTAAGCCTGTCGCCTTAAAAACCCAGACTTGTGACAGCCCTCATCTGCCTAGGCCAGCAAAGCATGCATTTCCACAAGCACCACAGTGCTAATGGTTTGGCAAACAGAAAGGCAAGCATTTCCCCCTCACCTCTCCCTTCCCACCTCCTCAGTTTTCCCTGTACATTCAAGCCAAAGACAAGACTGACTGGGTAAAAAAATATTAAGAAACTTCAGACCAGCAAATACTTTTCTCCCAGTTTCTAACTCTTGGAAGCGAGCTTCTTACAAATTTTGCAATCTGGTCTCTCTTGGTTTTGCAATTGAATTTTTAGCCCCTGGTAATCCATATGAATCCCAAAAGCTTTTAGGGAATCCATTGACTAAAGTACTATATAATACATGCTCTCCGACTGAAAGGTAAAGGACTCCTGCTCCATCAGGATGAGAAATACTACTGTATAAAATGTCAAGTGCAGCTTGGCCAATCTCTGCGCACAGCCCTGAGCGTACTTTGTCCACAATTGCTGGCTTTGTGCTGGCCCTGCACAAACCTGGCAACCCTGAACTACTGGATCTGATGATCCCTATAAGGAGATCTTCCTTAACTTCTACAGCCTAGCTCAGCCACCTCATAATTTACCCTCAAAGCACTGCAGAATATTTATCAACTGGGCAACTAAGCAACTATCTGTATATTGTGATATCAGGGTTTTTTTCCTATTACTAGGCACACTCAAGAGTCCAGACACCATGATGGTTGACTTCTGTTGCTCATGCCTGGTACAGAGTGTACAGTAGGGTGCAGTCACAGAACAGTCAATTCCATGTAAAACAGTCACCCCTGTTATAAAAGTTTTCCATAACATTCGGTGCCACTGCCAGGCTCTGAGCAAACCAACATGCACTTGATATTATTTTTATCTTGGGTTATCACCTAGCGGGAAGTCCATGAATTCAGACAGGAAAAAGAAAGTGGTATTCCCACTAACTTCTAACAGAAATTTGTATTCCCTTCCATTGTGATATGAGATCATAAAACACACTACAGTCTTTTATCACCAACAAAAAAACATACAGAGCTGGGAGGTAGCTCAGTAGGTAAGACGCTTGCCTCCACAGCTGATAATATCCCTAGAACCCGCATAATGGAAGGAGAGAAAACCAACTCCTGCAAGTTGCCCCTCCCCCTACACACAAACACATACACACAGATTTACAAAACAACAACTCCACATTTTCACATTACCTTACAGCTAGATCGACTACTTTGAAAAATATCATTTGGTTCAGGAAAACATAGCAGTAAGAGCCATTAGTGTGCCACTAAAGGCGAGAGCCAAGCACAAATATCATTTAGCATAGCCTTTTTTAAGTATTTTTAGTAAATGTGTGTCAATATAATTGGCTTCTTTTACAGCATATGAATTTTATTTTGTGCATTTAAACTTATTTATCTTCACCCAGCTGCTAAAATGGTCCAAAGGAATTAGGGGAAAGACAGAAGAAGGAAGAAGAAGGGAGGAGGAGGGAGGAGGAGGGAGGAGGGGGGAGGGGAGGGGAGGGGAGGGGGAGGAGGGGGAGGAGGAAGAAGAAGAAGAGGAGGAGGAGGAGGAGGAGGAGAAGAAAGAAAACTAACTGCCCTAACCACTATCAAGAACACACACTGGATGTACCAAGAAGCATTTGCATTTTGTTTCCAGTGGGCTGACCATATTTACTCACTCTAAAAAGCAAAAGGACTTTCCTAAGAACGATTCACCACTGAGCCATGAAGACCATGGGTTTGAAGGAGGTTCCCAGACATACACATAATCTGTTCCTCTGGCTTCTCCCAAGGTCTTCTCACCCTCAGCTTTCCAAGTAGAGATCTGCCCTTCCTTATAGCTGTAGCAAGTCTGTGGACATCTATACAAGTTGGCCAGGAATAGCAGAGGCATCAGCAGCACCTGACCAGGGGCTGCTTTAATCAGCTGATGGTCAATGCCAAGAGAACACCAATAAGAGTTTCAATGAGAATGCAGAGACCTGGGTGGAGTTTGAGAACCATGCTCACCATCCAGGTTGTGGGCTCACACAAGAACGGTTCCCAGAACACCCCAAAATCCAATTCTGCCATGTCTCCTTGGAGACCAATGGACCCTGGATGCATAATCTAGGCTGCTATAAATGAGGGCTCAGTGCAGCACAGAGTTACTCTGTAACACAGAGTTAACACAGGTTCTAGCCAGTTCCACTGAGCACCTCCCGTTCCATTCAGTAACTTTCTCCATCACGCAGGCTAAAGGGAAATAACAGGAGGGAAATGAGCCCTGCATCCTTCCCCATCTTTTTCCTCACCCAGTATCCTTGTGTCTGACACTTAAACTCCAAGGCTAGCACAGTCAGCCTGCCACAGGCATCTCATACCTTCCTAATGGCCACAACTCCACCTCAAGCTGCACGCTACAGTCAGAACCTAAATTCCTTTGAAAAATGCAAACATCCCAGTACGCTCATCTGAGGATCTGTAAACTGATGAAGTCTCCCATTTTCTGGTAAAAACCCAACAGACCAAAAGCAAGGGTTTTTGAGGTCCAGGTGACCAGAGACCCAGAAAGAATACAGAGTCTGGGACCCTAACTGTCTAAGGAGAACAATTTAATCTTAGGAAAGTCATACCTTCCTCCTGAACAGACATTACTCAGAGGCAAAGTGAAGGGATTAGTACATCCATCCAAGCATCTCACATCTCTAAAATGTTACAGTGTCCTGTGATGATAGGACATAGAGAGGAAAGAGACTATGGTCCCTTCAGTCATCTTGTGTGTGTTATGGGGATCTGTGCCAACACATTCACCCAGTTATATCTGACCTAAGAGAGGAGCAGTCAACATGGTGTGTACGGGAGAAAAGACTGGAAAGAGACCGTCTCAGAACTCCCATGTCCAATAGTTCTGTAGCATTACTAGGAAACTAAACACCACAAGTGAACTATCTAACAGAAAACATTCAACCATCACTAGCAATACAAAAAGCAATGTGTGAGACTACATGAGAAGAGAAACTTGCCTCAAAAAAACCCACATGCACAGAGTGACCAGGAACTTGGTTTCTAAAGCCATGGAGTCTATCAGGCCTCATAGAAGGGATATAAAATGTTAGGGCAATCACAATAATATATTGCTATTAGTAAAAGACACTATAGGAAAAAGTTGAGGAGACCGTATTACTCACAAAACAGTACGTGACTGCCAACCAAGTGGAATTATATTGTATTTCCTATGCTCCCAATACAATTTCTCAATAAATTATTCCTAAAGTAAACCTCTCGCTATATATTTCTCAATTCCAGTATAAAGATAAACACATATAGCTTGTTTTTAAATTGTGTGTGTGATGTGTGCACAGTGCATACACATGAATGTGTTAACAGTGCAAATGCCTACATACATGTGTGCAAAAGCCAGGGCAGGATATCGGTGTTTGCCTCTATAAAACCAAAGCTAGCAGCAAGACTGCCCCAGTCTTGCTATTGGGTTGACCTCTTTCCCACTGGCCATCTCTTCTGCTATCACAGTGTGCATTTCTAAATATTATCATTAAAGGTTGGATCTGGAAAGTCTAATGAGAACAAACTGTTAAAGTCTCAGTCCCATGGATGGTGTTGTTGAATGACAGTGTCCCCCATAGGCTCCAATATTTGAATACTTTGTCCCTTGCTGGTGCAGCCTTGCTGGAGGAAGTGCGTCACCGAGGGTGTGCGTCACTGAGGGTGGGCTTTGAGATCCAAAGTCACACTCACACTGCTGGAAAGATGGCTCAGTGGTTAAGAGTGCTTAAAACTGCTCTTCCTACCCAGTTCCCAGCACCCTCCTTCAGTTTCCTTCTTCAGTTCCCAGCACCCAAGTTCAAAGCCTTCATAATTCCATTTCTAGAAGTTGGAAGTCCTCTTCTGGATTCCATGGCAATACATTGGCATGCTGGACATATAGGCAAGTATACACATGCATGCGCGGGCGTGCGCATACACACACACACACACACACACACACACACTAAAGTGGAAAACGATTCAGGAAGAACATCCAATGTCAATCTCAGGCCTTCAGAGGCAAGTGTACATACTGCACATGTGCACATGTACACACATGCTCACTCACACACATGCATTTACAAATAAAACAAAAAAAAGTAATAAACGACTCTAATTTTTGCTTTCTTCAGTTTATACTTTGGAAGGATCTAAAATAGTTTCATCTCCCTATGCCTGGACTTGAGTTGTAGTTGATGACAGTGGCCAAGAAAGGAATGGTTCTCATGACCCCGGAGGCCAAAGGATGGATTTTTCCTCTTTTCTTGTTTGTATGTTTGTTTGCTTTTTTGTTTACTTACAGTTGTGTTGTTGTTTTTGTTTGTTTCTTTGTTTGGCACATGGCTTCACTTAGTATCCAAGACTGGCATCACTCTTGCCTCAGCATCCTAAGTGACAGGATTACACCACACTAGACAATACTATGAATTAACATCATCGATTTACTGTTATTTCCTACATGATTACAGTCAATTGGAAATTTGATTGCAGTATTTACAAAATGATTCCACAGAGAGAAAAATTCTAGTTACAACATGAAATGGTCTTTCCTCTATTTTCAAATACAAGGCTTTACTTTAGTCACTGTTATTCCATATGGCCAAATTACATCTGTTACTTCAGAACCTCAGTAGAGTCACTTTATGTGTCTAAAATCCTAAATTGCATCAAAATTTTAGTACAATTGATCCCTGGAAATGTAAGCCAAGAAACCCAAATACTTACTAAATATGTATTTACTATATACTTAGAAAATAATCTGTAACTGTGTTAAGAATAAGAGAAAAACAACCAAAGCCAGTTCTATAAGCCCAGTTCTATAAGCCCAGTGCTCTGCTGTCTGTGATCCCCCTACCCAAAGAAGAGTTCATTTATGATTTGTGCAAGCAGTAGTTATTTCCTGTCTTAGACATGAATGTTTCTGAGATCCACACATTAAAGGGAAAAATTATTTCTTCAAGGCCAACTTTTGGACCAACTTCAAAGCTGGATACTAGCATTCCACCACAAACCCAATGATACTGTGGCTATCAGAGGGCGGAAACGTCTCAAGTTGTTTTCTCCCGCTGTAACAAAGGAACAACAATAATTTAAAGGAAGGAAGGAAAATTTGTCTGGGCCCCTTGTTTTAGAAGTTTCCGTTCTTAGTCTACTGGTTCCCATACTCTGGGGCCTATGGATGGTGAGGTAGGGCACCACACCAGACCACACAAGGAGAACCAAAGCTGTTCACTTCACTACAGCCAGGAAGCAAAAATCAGAGAGGATGGAATCCCAGCATTGCCTTCAAAGACCACCTCCCTGCCTCCCTGACCTAACAACTTCCTTCCTCTCGGGCTCACCCCTAAAATCTCACTTTCTAACAGTGCCACAGGCTGACGATGGGCCTTTTGGAACATAGCCCTTTGAGGGCCTTGTGGAGCTGAACCATAACTATAGTAAAAATTAAACAAACAGTGAAGCATGTGCAAGTATGTTTAATATGACAAGCCAGGGGCAATGAAAATGATCAGCCACTTCCAGGCAGCTGCACCCTTCCAGCTTTTGCCAGAGCCAGACTATTAGACTCAGTCAGCATCTTCCCCAGGCCCGTCTCCATTAGTGTCAAAGGCACTTTTCTGTACACAAGAAGTCCAGTAAGTAAGGCATCAATGAAACAGAAGATGTTGGAAAAGTACTTAATAGACTCAGGAACACCAGGTCAGGTAAATTGTCCCAGCACTCAATGATGCATGTGCTGGTTCAATAGCAACCACCTGCTAGCCACTTCCACCACATTGAGATGGGCAGGAATGGAGAACACTGGCAGGCACTAATTTCCTTGATTAGTATTTCCCTCCATAATCCTAATTACCAGCAACTGTCCTGGCCACAGAGTAAGCCCTCTCTTCCTCACCCTCCTGTCCCCTCAACCTGCTAGAGCATGAAATTATCATAAGAATGCTACGCTGTAGATGTCCGATGCTTGGGCACCTTCTGACTTATAGTCTATTTCATAAATACTAACAAAATAACTGATTATAATTAATAATACAATTAATACTAATAACCAGTTGCTGTCTCCATGATTATTATTATTTAGAACACTCTGGCCGGAAATTTAAGTCCAACTCTTAAAGATGTTCCATTGTTGCCCATCAACGGCCTACAGAAAGTAAAAATGATGTAAGGAACAGACAGAAGCGATGGCATAGTTCTGGTGGTAAAGCACTAACCACACACACCTGACAACCTAAGCCTGATCACCAAATCATGGTGGAAAAGCCAGATGCAGGGCACACATCTGTAATCTCAGTGCTCCAACAACTGAGATGGGGACATAAAGCAGAGTCACCTGGAATTTCGTAGGCTTACAAGCCGTCCATCTTGGTTTCTGAGACAGGATCTGCCACTGGGACTTGGGGACCTGACTATCAGTCTAAGGATGCTAGATGACCAAAAAAGCTTCAATGATCCACCTGTCTTCCTCAGAGTTAGGATTGCAAGTGTGCACACCACACTGGCTTTTTCTGTGGGTGTTTGGAATCAAACTCAGAATCTTAAATTGTTACTTTAAATAAACTGGAATGAAAAAACTTGGGATGGTTGTACACAATGTATCCAACAAATCTCATGGCATATAAAATTGCATACGGCAGTGTGAAAGCTTCCTTATTTACAGTGGAGATCATGGAGACCAGAAGCAGGATGTTCATGAGCCACGGCATCTCAAGGAATGACTGTCTAGATTCCAGGACCACGGAAACATCTCAGAAACAATTTTTGAAGCCCTATGTGTTAAAGTCCCTGACAAAATGCAGTACACACATGCAGAAAGCCTAGCATGGCCAACAGCATGTGTAAGGGAGAAAGACAGACCTACAGCTCAATAGCCTGACAGACAGGCACACCTTGCGCCATACCCTGAGAAGAGTGAAATTCACTTAAATTGCAAAAGCAAGATAGAGCAGTGAGAAAGTTTTACTTCATTTCAAAAGATGCTTTTTTCCAGGACTTTGTCTCATGCTCACTATACAGCACAAAGGAATTAAAATAAGCAACACTTCATTTCTTGTGAAAGAAATAGGAAGGAACGGAAGGAAGGACAGCTTCTGAAGACAATTCCTGGGAAAACTACACTATGTCTCATCAATGATGGCAGCCTCCCGTGAGGTCAGAACAGTGGCCAGCTATTTTCAGCATGTATTACAAGGGGTGTGTGTGTGTGTGTGTAATATTAAAAGCAGAGTACCCAAGTCAAAAGTAAAACTTGGAAAAGACATAATAAGGTTTTTCTTATTTCTATTTCTCTCCTCCTCTCTCTCCTCCTCCTCCCTCCTCTTCATCCACCCTCCTCCTCCTCCTCCTCCCTCTCCTCCTCCTCCCCCTCCCCCTCCTCCTTTTCCTCCTCCTCTTATTCTTGTTCATGTTCTTCTTATTCTACTTTTGATTTGGAAAACACACAGACTTGAGGTCTGACACAATAAAACAATCCCAACTGGAAGCCATATCCAGGAAAAGATAGAATATAAAACAAAGTCATTTGTTGACTGGCTGGCCACGGTACTGTTCATCTTTAATCCCAGCATTAGGGAGGCAGAGACAAGTGGATCTCTGAATTTGAGGACAGCATGGTCCACATAGCAAGTTCCAGATCTACCTAATGAAATCTTGTCTCCAAACACCAAAAAGATGTATGGATTGAAACAGCAGGTTCACACCTAACTGAGGAAACAGACCTATGAGGAAAGGTCAGGTATCCAAGGGTTCCCTGAAGAGCCAGTCTGAGAACTGCTCTGAAAGATGAATACAAGAGAAGAAAAAGAAGGCTTAGCTCCAGTCACTGAAACAATAATGTGGTAATTAACCAAGACACCAAGAGTGAACTAAGACAGACTGCCAGAAAATATCCTCTTGGGCCTTCGTGGGCATGTCAGCAACCATCACAAGTACTTGGATGATGTAGGCCAGAGAACCAGCTTCAAGTCCTCAACTACATACCAAGTTCAAAGCCAAGCTATGCTACTTAAAACCCTGTCTCAAAAAAACAAACAAACAAACACAAACAAAAACCAAAACAAAACAGAAGACAAACATGGTATTTGCCCGCAACTTGCTTATTCTCGGCTGCAAGTTAACCAAGGGAGTTAATTTGAGAGTTCTGTCACTAGAGTTGAAGAAGTGGCTTCCTACACTATTGTGCCCCATCTATGAGGTTCTGGAGAGAAAGAAAGCTTTTGGGTCAGGAGCTTAAAGCAAAACTGATCCACTCTGACAAACACAGTTTGAAAAACTGATGGGCAATGCCAATCTTATAACTAATCATTTTCTTTATTTTTCTGCCCAACAGGACAGGTTGAGACAAATTTGCATCTGAAGTTTAGCAAGGAAACAGACAGAACATCATCTATCAAGCAGGCAAGAGTTCGGTAGAGCGGGCTATGGTGCATATACCTTTACTCACAGCCCTCTAGAGGCAGGGAGAGCTAAGTAAGTACAAGGCCAATCTGGCCTACACTGACTCCCAGGCCGCACCTACCTCAGGAAATTTAGTCTCAAAAACAAAAATACGTGTGTGTGTGTGTGTGTGTGTGTGTGTGTAACACATATGTAAGTTTTATAGGTGATGTGTGTGTATATAACACATATAAAAGTTTTATGTGTGATGTGTGTTGATATCCTTTTGACTTTAACTTAGGGACTGTTAGCATTCTGTCTAAGCTCCCCCACACAGTTACCTAGCAACAGCCAGGTAGGCCTGACCCACTCTAAAAGGAGCTGCTTGCCCCCTCCCCTCTCTCTTGCTCTTTTGTTCTTGCTCTGGCCTTCCAGCTCCTGCTCTGTCCCCATTTCCTTCCCCCTCTCTCTCCACATGCTCATGGCTGGACTCTACTCCTTCCTCCCTCTCTCTCTCTCTCTCTCTCTCTCTCTCTCTCTGCTTTTCTGTCTCTACTACCCTCTTAACTCCCCTCCCCATGCCCTGACAAGATACTTATTTCTTTTCTCTGTATTTTTATTGGTTTTTCTCTCGTTTTCAAAATCATCTCTGTAAGAACTGAGAATGTGAGTGGTGACAAAACCCAAAATCTGAGTAATTTCTATAGGAAAAACAACTGTGTCTTCCCCACAAAATTAGCAACGGGCATAAATGAGTCAAAATGTTTGGGAAGGCTCAACTCCTACCTAGCTCTCTACCTCCTCAACTTTTTTTTAGGAAACATTTTCTCCATTTAAAATGAATTTTTCCCACAGGCTAGGCACTTAGCAAGCAATCACTCAATCCCCATGTCCCCAGCTCTTATGTTGTAAATAACTGACTGAAGTTTTAAAAGTTAATACATCTCCAGACACTTCCCAGAAGAAGCACCGACATTGGCTAGGACTCCTAGACTCATATATTATGTAAAGTAAACGATTAACAGATTGTGATTAATTTTCAATGAAGGTAATGTCAATGAAAATAGCACTAACAAAGAAAACCACAGATTGGTGTGCTTACCCTCCTGATTGCCTAAACTTTCTTTCAACATAGGTGCAATATCCTAACTCACAGAGGTCACTGTGGTTCAACTACATGAGGCCAGAAAGAGTCACCAAGTGCCATGTATATCTAAAGAAAAACCAATAATCTTTACCTCTTCCTCCTCCCCTTCCTCTTCCTCTTGTTCTTCTCCTCCTCCTCTTCTTTCTCCTCCTCGGGGGGGGGATCCAAAGCTCTGCTGAACAAAGGTATACTACACTGAGCTACAATCCCAGCTCCACAGTGGAATCCTATGCCCACTGTGTGTATGTCTATGTGTGTGTCACTGTGTCTGCATGTAATTTGCACACATGTATGTGACTACACTTACCCATGTTGTATATATGCAGGGCCCAAAGAAAGACATCAGAAGTCTTCTCTATTACTCTCTACTTTACCTTTTGAAGTAGGGTTGTCTTAGTCAGAGTTTCTATTCCTGCACAAACATCATGACCAAGAAACAAGTTGGGGAGGAAAGGGTTTATTGAGCTTACACTTCCACATTGCTGTTCATCACTAAAGGAAGTCAGGACTGGAACTCAAGAACGTCAGGAAGCAGGAGCTGATTCAGAGGCCATGGAGGGATGTTTCCTACTGGCTTGCTTCTCCTGGCTTGCTCAGCTTGCTCTCTTATAAAACCCAAGACTCCCAGGTGAAGGATGGTACAACCCACAAGGGGCCCTCCCCCTTGATCACTAATTGAGGAAATGCCTTACACCTGGATCTCATGGAGGCATTTTCTCAACTGAAGCTTCTTTCTCTGTGATAACTCCAGCTTGTGTCAAGTTGACACACAAAACCAGCCAGTACAAGGGTGTCCCACTGAACCTACAGCTTGCCATTTTAGCTCCCAAGCTCCACCTGTTGCAGTCTCCAATGTTAGGGTTACAAGCACACAAGTTGTCTTAGTTTAGTATCTGATACTGAGATAAACATCATGGCCAGAAACCCTTGGGGAAGAAAGGGTTTACTCCACCTTACAGGTCCATCACCCAGAGAAGGCAAAGCAAGAGCCTGAACAGAATCCATAGAGGAATACTGCTTAAAGGCTTGCTTCTTCTGGCTTGATCAATTGGCTTTATTGTACAGCCTAAACCCACCTACCAAGGAATGGCAATGCACACTGTGGGCTAGGCCCCCCTACATCAATGAATAATCAAGATGTCCCACCCCCCAAGAACTAGAAGATAGCTGAGAGGTTAAGAACATTTGCTACTCTTACAGAAGACCCAAGTTTGGTTCCTAGTACCCACACGGCAGATCATGACCATCAGTAACTTCAGTTACAAGGGATCCAGTGACCTCTTCTGGCCACTGCATGCATGTGGGACCTTTACATATGTCCAGAGAAAACACTCATACACATAAAATAAAAATAAATCATCCTTTTAAAAAGTTTCTAAAAGAATAAAAGGCAGGGAGGGAAGGAGTTTCAGAGAGAGAGAGAGAGAGAGAGAGAGAGAGAGAGAGAGAGAAGAGAGAAGAGAGAGAGAAGAGAGAGCAACCCCACACAGACATGGACACAGACCAATTTGATGGATACTATCCTCAATCAATATTCTTTCTTCCCAGGTATGTCAAGTTAACAACCACGATTAGCCATCACATAGATCTTATGGAGCTTTTATGTGGGTACTGGGGATCCAAACCGAGGTACCCTGGCTTTTATGGGGAGCACTTACCCAGTGAGCCATCTCCCCAGTCCCTCCCTTTTCCCTCCCCCACCCTTCCCTCACCCCTGCATGGACTTGATAAGAAAGTGAAGAAAGAACTACCTGAGGAGAACAGATCCTGAAACACCTTAGCTGCCTCTTCCATTTCAGAGGATGAAGTGATCTGATTAGGCCAGCAATGGATCCAGTCTGAAAATGATCATGAGCTCACAGGGCCACTGTGTTCTCACCTGTCAAGTGGCAATACAACAGCTGTTCCTAAGACCATGGGTGATCCCGAGGGCTCTGGCATCCACAAGTGCTTTCTTTCCAGGCAGGTTCCTGCTGGTACCTCACTGTCTGAACTCATGCATGGCAGGCTGGCCCCTGCTGGATTGCTTTCTCCGGTGGCAGATAGGGCTGAACTCCAGCTGGCACAATCGCATGAACAAGAACGCCCATGGTACTGTCTCTCCTGCAAGGCTACCTTGTCCAAATGTCTACTGAAAGGGAATGGCTTGACCTAATATTCTCTAAAACAAAGCATTGCCAAGCGGGTGAGCACATGAAGAGCCATAGCCTTGTGAGAACAGAAATTCAAGGTTAGAGTTTGCCAGCCCCTGATGGTGTCACAATCTCAGTCAAGCCAAGCCCTCTCTTCTACCCACACCCAGACTCAAAACCTAAGTCCCCTGCTTGGTCATATCCTCACCCTAGCTGCCCACCCTGCTGTGGAGTCTGCCACCTGACCTATATTACCCTGCCAGGCCTCAAGGAGTGGCCTCAAGGAGTGGCCACAAGGAGCAGCCGCAAGGTAAAAGGAGGAAGACAGACCGGCAGGTTAAGGACCTGCTCCTCGGTCCTGTTTTTCCTCAGGAAACAAGATCACAGCAGATAGTGATAATCCAAGGCCCTTCTGCGCTGCACTTCTGTGTGAAGCTGCCTTTCCACAAAGCCAGCTCACTTTCCAGAGTTTCCAACAAGCAAACTAGCCAGGCAGTGGTGGTGTATGCCTTTAATCCCAGCACTTGGGAGGCAGAGGCAGGTGGATTTCTGAGTTCGAGGCCAGCCTGGTCTACAGAGTGAGTTCCAGGACTGCCAGGACTACACAGAGAAACCCTGTCTCAAAAAAAAAAAAAAAAAAAAAACAAGCAAACTAGCAACTTTAGGTCACAAAGCAAATGCAGGGAGGATGGCTCAATGTTAGGGGCTTGCCTAGTAGGTGGGAGACCCTGGGTTTGAGCCCCACCAGTGCCACCAAAAGACTAAGGAACATCAGTGTAAACATAATTGATTTCACAAAGCAAGGTAACTGAACATCGTTTTACCAAGTGAGGCTGGGTAAGCCACTAAACCTCAGACCTCTTATCTGGTTTGGGGTTTGGTTTTATTTTGTTTTAAGGGAAAGGAATAAAGTCATAACACAAGTGCGTTGTCACCCAGCAGCAGTTCCAAGAGTTTTGGAAAGGAATTCAGAGTCTATACCATGACCCCAAGTTGAAAGAAGTATCCACTCCCTGGTCAACCAAGGACAGTTCTACACCTACATGCTAGACTTTCATCATCAACATCAAAGACTTGTCATGAGCACCGTATGGCCGTCCCTGAGCACAGCAGTAGCTCAACCCTGAAACAGCTAAGAAAAAGTATCCTGGTCTCTTCCAGCCAGTGACTGGAGGGGGTGGACGGGAGGGTCACCAGGCTGCTCAGAGAGGGAACAGGGAAGCCAGACCTGCTGCAGGATTTCACTGGCTCTCCCAGGACTGGAGCCATCAGACACATTCTTATGCCTTGAGTAGCAGCTTTTCATTTCTAGATTTTTCAAAGTGAATCTAGTGTTTACTCCCAACGCTGGCTCCCTCTGGTCTGGGCAGGCTGCCACTGAATCACAAGGGTCACTCAAAGATTTTGGTGTTTTTGTCTTAAGCTGTTGAGAACCCTAAGCTAAGTAAGTGACTCTTCACTAGCCTCCTTCCCTGTCCTTTTCCTCCCTGTACCTCTATTAAAATGACACTCGATTTAATTTCAAAGTTATGCTACTCTGGATGGATAAATAAATAATTTGCATACTATAAATAAGCATGACTATTAATGAAATGAAAATATTAGGAAAGTGTCTCGAATGGAGAACTGACTGGATAATTTTTCTTTGTAAAACAAGAAAGAATCCTTGCCCTAACCCCTACAGATTAGAGGCCTTCCTTCTGAACCTTTCTCCTTCCTGACCCGTAGCGATCTCAGAATCTAGCAGACACACACACCCACGCACCTCCTTCCACAGTATGGAGTCATGTTCTACAATCTGCTTAAATGAGCCCTGTACTCACTGGCCAGGGCTGGACCACACCAATGTTTACATGTGGGTCAGGGCTGATTTTTATTTGTTGTTTTGTTTGTTTTGTTTTGCTCTGTATTAGACAGGCCCCCAGTAGCCCTGGCTGACCTGAAACTCACAGAGATCTACCTGCATCTGCCTCTCAAATGCTGGAATTAAATAAAGGTGTGTACCACCACACCAGCCTTAGAGATGGTTTGGGAACAGAGAACATGGAAGTTGAAGCAGGTGAACACAGGTGGGTGCAAAGACCCTCTCAGGACAGGACTGAGCCACCAAGAGAAGGCAAATCCCAAAGCCTACAAGCCGACTCCAAGGACCAACCCTCCTGGTGCCATGCTCAGGCACAGGACTCAGATGAACTGTAGTTTAACCAAGTCTGGCTCGCTAACTTGCAAGCATATACGTTATTTGCCATTCTCTTTTTTCTTAGCATCAAAACTTCTGTCTCCGAGTTATAATTGAGCACATGGCTCTCTTGCCACAAAGCACATTCTTCAACCACCCTTGCAGATAAATGAAGCCATGTGAATTAGCTATGGTCACAGCATCCACCTAGTCCTGCTGTCATTTAAAAGGGAAAATTACTTCTTTTTAAATTTCCCTTCTTCCCTCCTCATGGACTGTAAGA
This sequence comes from Rhynchomys soricoides, assembly GCA_019843965.1. Classification (NCBI taxonomy): domain Eukaryota; kingdom Metazoa; phylum Chordata; class Mammalia; order Rodentia; family Muridae; genus Rhynchomys; species Rhynchomys soricoides. The sequence continues at coordinate 4,814,559 of JADRCH010000061.1, forward strand.
CTTGGACAGAGTAGAAGGACTAGACAACAGGAAAGAACCCTGGGGCTGAAGAGACAGTGGTTAGAACACATACAGTTGAAAGACAGGAGTTCAGTTCCCAGCACCCATACTGGTGGGCTCACAATCAACTAACTCCAGGACCAGTAGATGCAAACCCCTTTTCTGGGCACATATGTGGTTCACATACACTCACATAGGCACACACACATACACATAAACAAACAAGCAAACAACAACAAAAAAAATAAGTCAGTTTTTGTTTTTGTTTTTTTTTTAAAGAAAGAGAGACCCCTGAGTCCTGAGAGACCCTGCCGAGCACAGTCGCGTCTGCTCCCTACACCCACAAAAGCTGACCAATAAGATGAGAAAAATTAATGGTTATCCCATCTGAGCCATTGCATTTTTAAGTGTCTTTGTCACATAGTTTAAAAATCTGTCTACCTAGCACATTTGCATCTGATCTGAATCAACTGCTTTTTAAGTTAAATTTAGCAGGCGATAGGGCGATATCAGACAAGATCGGGTTCACAGCTGAAAGAACAAAGTATCATGGTTCATCTGGTAAGAAGGAAAGGAAAGGGGGAGAAAGAGCACCACCATGGAGGAGGGCACTGTAAGAAGCAGTCATGATTTCAAAGGTCCTTCCAGGCAAATAACAGAAGAAAAAGATAAAAGAATTCTATATGCAAATCAGCCAGAGCATCCAAGTCCATGAGGTGAACTGAGAGTGCTCAGTCGTTCCTAGATGCTCTTCTAATGTAAAGGCATTGAAAACAAACAGGAGGGGGTCAGGGTGACAGCCTCTGCCCAACCCCAGTACTCAGGGAGCACAAGAAGGAGAAGCTTCATTGGAAAGCAGAATGAACTACATGGCAAGATCCTGGCTCAAAACAGACAACGACAATAAATCAAGAAATAATGGTTATATTTCTAAATGCCCTTGCTTTGCAAGCATGCAGGACGTAAGTTCAAATCACATAAAAGCCAGGCATAGAGGCCAGGCTGGCAAGATGTCTGGGAGGGTAAGGGCCTTGCCACCTGATGATACAAGCCTGACAACCTAAGGTTTTTTAGTTTTGTTTTGTGTTTTTTTTTTTTTAAGATTTATTTATGTATTTATTTTATGTATGTGAGTACGCTGTCGCTGTCTTCAGACACACCTACAGAGGGCATCAGATCCCATTACAGATGGTTGTGAGCCACCTGTAATGTGGTTGCTGGGAATTGAACTCAGGACCTCTGGAAGAGCAGTCAGTGCTCTTAACCACTGAGCCATCTCTCCAGCCCCTGGAACCTAAGGGTTTGACTCTCAGAACCCACTTAACAAACTCCGAGAAGTTGTTCTCTGACCTCACATGTGTACACAGAATCTTACCAAAGCATGTGCATACACAAACTGGAGTTGGTGCACCCACACACACATCCACATACAGGCACACACACAAGTAGTAAATACAATTTTAAAGTTATTTAATAATCCAGGCATGGCTATGTGTATCTATAACCTGAACTCTGGGTGACAGAGACAGACAGACCCTAAGAGGTAGGCAGTCAGCCAGCCTAGCAAAACAGGAAGTGTTTGGTTCAGTAAGAGACCCAGTCTCAAGGCAACAGGATGGAGAGAGAAAGAAGAATATCCCAACATCATCCTCCTGCCTCCCCAAGCACCAACACGCATGCAGGCACGCACATACACACACACACACACACACACACACACTTGCTCGCGCACACACACCAAAGCCACACATTAAGCTGACACTTCACTCTACTTCCTGCCCAAAAAAAAAAAGAAAAGCTTTCCATTAATCTGGAATCACGATCCACTACTGCAGTCTAAAAATGAAACAAAACAAAGACTTAACTCAGCATTTGGATTTGACAGAGATGACTTCCATTTTATGTTTATCCAAAGTATGTGTTTGGTTTAATTTTGCTATGTGTAATCACTAATAATATACAATAAATGATTCCTTGAAAAAAAACTAATTGCCCGGGGGGGTGGGAGGGCAGGAGGACAAAGTTAGGTCTTCTATATGTAGAAACGAACCCATGGCAGTCGCTTCTCCGCACACTTGCAAAAATTAGAAGACGGCCCGTGGCTGCAAGTCCAGCCACACAGTGAGTACAATCTAGGATAGTGGGAGAGAGTAAAAGAACCCACCCACCACAAAGGCATTGGCTCGTACAAAAGAGAGCTACGGAGCTGAAGGAAGCACCAGCCACCAGCAGACCCTTGGCCACCACACACTCAGCATCAGCAGAAACCGAGAGGAACCGTCCCAGGCTCAGCTGGCCACGACAACACCACCCCGCACATGCTTTACCTTCCCGTGTTCAACTCCTGATAAGAAGCTGCTCCGTCACTTCATCCTTTCCTGTGAATCAAAGCCTTCTTTCTGACTCTTGTGATGCCCTTTCCTTTATACAATGGGTTCAGAAGTATTTTTTTGCATTATTACAAATCTCTTAAGAATTTCGTGTTCTCAACTTTGATTCTTCTATCTACGTTCGTCTAATTCTGCCTGGACTATTTTGAAGTCATCTTTTTTCTTTTCTGTAGTTTTTTTTGTTTGTTTGATTTGGGGTTTTTTGTTCTTGTCGCTTTCTCTTCTTTTTCTTTTTCTTTGTCCCATTTCTTCCTTTTTTATCTTCCTCTGTGGCCCGCCTCCAGCAGCACTGCAACGTGGCCACATTGGGTCTTTTATTTCTTACTCTTACACCCAAACAATTTTATATTTGAACCTTTTCATACTGGGAAACTTCCTTCCTTCTTTCTTTTTCACTTTTCATTACTGTTCGAACTACCTCGCACCTTTCTCGTCTTGCTGACAATATCCTCCACTGCTCTTCTTAAGTATTTGGGAAACCTGAAGACTCCACCAGAGAACTCTTAGAACTAACAAACACAGCCAGCAAAGTAGCAGAACATGGAAACATACTGGTAGCTTTTGGCTATTCAGTAACAAACAAACATACATACATACACACACACACACACACACACACACACTAATTCCTAGCAGATGTTTGAAAAACAATTTCTGAGAAGTACCTAAGAGCGCTAGGGCAATGACTCAGTCAATACAATACTTACCTTATACAATGAACCACCAAAAGGAGGGCGATCAAGGAAGGGAGGAGAGAAGAAGAGGGGGAAGAGAGGAAAGCCAGGCATTACCAGGCACACACTAATACCAGGAGACTAATAACACCGGGCAGACAGGCAGAAATCTCCAAGGCACACTAGCCAGCTAGCTTACTAGGGGATATCCTGGCCCCGGAGAGGCTTTGTCTCCAAAAACATAGGTGGACAGCACCTTAAGAACAACACTTAAGGTTGCCTTCTGGCCTCAGCAAACTGAGCACACCAGAAGATAAGGCAAGATGCTCATGAATTAATTAGCAGATTTAATACTGCAAAAATGGCTGTATTAGGTAAAACAATCTCCAGATACAAAACCCTACCAAAGTTTGAGTAACATGCTCCACATCAATAGAAAAAGCAATCATAAACTCATACAGATGCACAAAAGACCCCAAATAGCCAAAACAATCTTAAAGTACGGTGCTGGCTGTACCACAATACTTGATCTCAAATTAAACTGCAATGCTATGTAGTCATAAAAACAGACATATAAACAGAATAGAAGGCCCAGAAACAAACCTGACAGCCATAGTCATCTCATGTTTGACAAGGTTGTCAGAAACATATAGTGGTGAAAAGATAGTCTTAAGAATTGGCACTGGGAGAACTGGATGTCTACATGTGGGAGCATGAAACTAGACCCCTATCATTCTGAACAAATGATCAAAGATGCATCTTGGAGAAAAACTGGCATCATTTCACTAAATAGGCTTTATTTGTTTGCCCTTTTAAGACAGTGTCTCACTGGCTGTCCTAGAACTCACTACGTAGGACAGGCTAGCCTCCAACTCACAGAGATCTACCTGCCTCTACATCCCAAGTGCTGGTATTAAAAGCATGCATCACGTGTGGGGTGGCGCATGCCTTTATCCCAGTACCTGGGAGGCAGAGGTAGCAGATATCTCTGAGTTCAAAGCTAGCTTGCTCCATACAGCGAGTTCCAGGATAGCCAAGGCTACACAGGAAGATCCTCTCTTTAAAAAAAAAAAAAAAAAAAGCATGCCTGGCCAAATGGTGATGCCAAATAAAAATTAAGTAAATCTTAGACTAAAGGACAATGTTGGCAACCACTAACAACCTTCCAATACACTGACTCAGTCCTCATTCCATGCGTGGATCATTAGCATCAGGGATGCTCAGTCAAAGGCTGACATAAAGCAAATCAATCAGTATATAAAGGTACTATAAAGATCTATCAGATATCTGACTCAGGGATTACATACTGGTTAGAATAAATAAAAATGGCAATTTGTGTATTCACTCAGCATATATTTATAGCAGACACTGGGTGCCAAGAGCTTCTCCATACTAAAGAGCCAACAGAACAAAACACCTTCTCTGCTGCCAGACATCAGCATTCTAACAGACACAGTTGGCTAGTTTGTCTATTTCTCTGTCAGTCCCCAAGATGTCACTTGCCATGTTCCACCTAAGAAGCTCCTACTCCAACATGCCAGCCTTCATGGCCATGAGCCCATGATTCACCTCCCCATGGCTTCTCCTTCCTTCTCTCTCTCCTCCCTCCCCCTGGTCTCTCCTCAGACTCCAAGCCCCGCCTACCTCTCCTCTGCCCAACTACAGGCTGTAGGCATCTTTATTCAACCAACAGTTTTAAATTAAGGAGCAAGGTTTGCACAACAAAAGCTAGCACACTTGAGGATTCACTTGTCTTGAAGCAATTAGACCTTGTTATACAGAATTTAGCTTTACAATACATAGCAACAGACCAAACCTAGACAAGAGGTGGGCCTTGTTGTTACCCAGGCCCTACTTAGTGGTCATGCTCAATTTCCTGAGGCCTTCAATAGGCCCGCCCAGCCTCCTTCTCCTGCCCTCAAGCCTTCCCTACCATGACGGACTGTAAACCTCTTTTAATAAATAATAAATAAATACTCTTTCTCCCTTATGTTGTTCTGTCAGGGAATTCAATCAGAGCCACAAGAAAGTAAGTTTGAGAGTGGAAGGCAGTGACATTGCACCAACAGGCTTTGGCTGGAAATTTGAAATGAATAATAGAGATGCCAACTGGAAGATCTGGTCTAGACATGGAATGAGAAGCATGGACACACTGCTTCACTTTCCCTATGGCATGAGCATGGGAAGAATGAAGCCTTAGGGAAGACCATCATGGTAAACAAGTCAAGATTTGTATGAAGACATTTCCTTCACATCAGGAAAGGGGTGGGGGGGGGGCGATTTTGATACCAATTCTACCAGAGCCTGATGCAGCACAAGGTTCACTAATTAAAACATAAATAACTAAAACCTGAACCAGGCTGTTAATTAGTAATTTATGTCTGATTATTTGCCACTTTTAGCAAAAGAGAACGATTCGTCAACAAATAAAAATTCATTGTATGCAAAACTGGGTCAAACAAGATCACAAATTCTGTCCTTCAAACTTTGTTGTCTACTCACCTTAATCTAAGCAACCAGTGACTGACTGGTTCTAGAACAAAGGCCAAAACAAAGTAAGGCCCTGGACTTGGAGTGACAGCAACGATGTGAGTCACAGAACTCAATGACTGAGTACGGCCATCAGAATCTCTATGGGCACACGACAGCAAGCCTGACAACCTGAGTCTGATCCCCAGAGCCACAAGTAGTAGAACCATCTTCCAAAAGACTTCCACATTGGTGATGCGGCACATGTGCTTGTACACACACACACACACACACACACACACAGAGAGAGAGAGAGTTAATAAATAAATACACATACACATAGAAAAACTATTTTTAAATAAAGGAATATAAGGGTTGGAGAGATAGCTCAGCGGTTAAGAGCACCAACCACTCTTCCGAAGGTAATGAGTTCAAATCCCAGCAACCACATGATGACTCGCAACCATCCATAATGAGATCTGATGCCCTCTTCTGGGGTGTCTGAAGACAGCTATAGCAAGCGGGGCCAGAGAGAGTAGGGCCGGAGGGAGAAGAAAAAGTGTAATAAATAAATAAATAAATAAATAAATAAATAAATCTTTTTTTTAAAAAAAAGAAAGATATAGATCAGAACTGAGAAAATTTTCCAATAAAATGTGCATAAGCCAGAGTATTTTAAAAAAGTATATATTGCAAGCATTTATTAACAAGTTCTGCTCTCATCCTACAAAGGTACATGCGTGTATGTGTGTGTGTGTGTGTGTGTATGAATGAGAGGGAGGGGGAGATAGTGAGGGAGAGAGAGACAGAAAGCCAGAGGTCAATATCAAGGATCTCCCTCTATCATTCTCAACCAAATATTTTCAGACAGGTCATTTATTCCTCCCACAGTTCATCAATGTGGGATAGACTGCTAGCTGGCCATTGAGACTGCCCCACCCCCAGCACTGGGGTCACAGATACATGCGCTACTGTCTTTACTGTCTCCACTTTTAGGTCCCCACTAGAGACCTAAACTCAGACCCTCATACTAAGTGAGTCACTCCCCATCCTGAGATTAACTACACTGTACCTATAAAACGTCAGCATATCTCATGACCCACCTAAAGATTAAGCCTCCCAAACCACTCACTGCCCCATCTTCCAGCGTCTTCCATTTTTCAAATTACCTCTCTAACACTCATTCCATGGTCAACCCAAAACCTCAGAAAATATGTTTTAATAGTACCCTTTATTTATGTACATATGTGTGTGTCAGTTTGAACCCATGAAGTATAGTTGCTCTCAGAAGCCAGAAGAAGACATCAGATCTTCTAGATAGACCTGGAGTTACAACAAGTTATGAGCCAACCCTTATAGGTGCTGGGAACTGAACTTGGGTCCTCTGTAAAAGCAGTATATGTTCTTAACTGATGAACCACCACTCTCCAGCTCCCTCAATACTATCATTATATGCTCTACAATTTACTAGAGAGAACAGTCAAGATTCCTGTGGTGGTTTGAATAAGAATGACTCCAATAAGCTCATATAATTGAATGTTTGGTCTTCAGTTAGTGGAACTGTTTGGGAAGGATTAGGAGGTGTGGCCTTTTTGGAGGAGGTGTGTCACTGGGGGAGGTCTTTAAAGTTTCAAAAGCCAAAGTCATTCCCAATCATTTGCAGGAAAAAAAAAATCAAAAACAAACAAACAAAAAAAGTAAGCTATCAACTACTGCTGCATACTATGCCTGCCTGCTGCCACACTCCCCAAGAAAATAGTCACAGACTATAACCCCCTGGAACCATGAGCCCCAATGCCTTTTTCTATAAATTGCCACCCTTTTCAGGGTCTAAGCACCTGACACATAGCAAGATGGCAGTGACAAAACACTACGTATTTTGCCAAACCAAAAACATAGGTATCAGCAACTCATAACTCTTACTCATTACAAGAGCTTTGAAAGGGGTTCCTCTGTTTTGCTTCAAAGTTAATGAACCACAGTTTCTGTGGTGGTGGCTCATGCAGGGTATGTTCAAGTTGGTCCACCGGATGGACAACTTCAGAAGATGAACTCTCCATCCGGTAAGCTAGAACAGCTTCCTCCAATCACCAGTCCCAAATGCTCCCCAGCAGAACCGAGAGCAGGCATCTGTTAGCTGAGTAATTATAACTTCAGCACATCCCAGCTTTATTGACTAAACCCCAATGACCTTTCCACGGCTTAATTATTCCCTAAATGAAAGGTATTTTTCAACATCTGCTCTCGATTTATTTTTAATTTGCATGTACTCCGTCATCTCTGCTGAAGCTGAATTCAGTAACACAGGATGACTTCATCTTCGCAGCGTCAGGTTAAACACCCCTAGTCTTCAATTAGAGTTGAGCTGAAATCGTTTCCCCGGCTCTTTTGCCTTCAGATTTTACTTGTCTGAGATGATTATTCCCACTTCAAAGTGAGATTAGTGCCCTTTCCTTCCTATCTTTACAAAGAACTCTTGTTCTGCGCTGCATGGATACACGATTTCCTCAAGTGTATCCTATCTTCTAGAATACAGATAGGAAAAAAAGATACAAATATTACTGAGACTTAATTTAAACTTATGTACAAGCCAGACCCGGTGGACAAGTCTAGGAGGCTGAGGTAGGAGGACCGTGAGTCTGAAGCCAGTTGGAACACATAGCAAGGCTCCATTTCAGGAAACAGATATTTAAACACGAGAACTAGAGGTCAATCCCCAGAGTCCACGTAAAAGTGGACAGGAATGGTGGCCACCTGTAGTCTCAGCACTCAGGACACAGAGACAGATGTATTTTCCGAGACACGCTGATGTGTGAAGACCAAAACTTCAAAACTGAATGATGGGAGAGAGAGAGCAATCTGGTAGAAGACCCAGAGCAAGTCCGTTGTTTAGGCAGAGCAGGACCACAGGCAGCCTTCACAGAACAGCCTGGCCTCCTGCACCAAGGACTAGAGGGAAGAGAGCCTGGGGATGTCCGTACCGTTAGGAAGACAAGGCGTTTCTGACCTCCTTATGAGCCTCCTTTAAGCAATATGCCCTTGGGTAAGACTGCTTGCAGAGGGATCCGACTTCAAATCCCAAGCAAACACCCATGCAAAAAGCTAAGCATGCTAAGTGGGAGCACCTGGAACCATAGCGCTTCAGGGTGAAAAGAAGAGGATCATCAGGGTTTCCTAGCTGTCAGCCAAGCTCCATATTCAAACAGATACCTTGCCTCAAAAGAATAGAGCACACCTGATGCCCTCCTCTGGTCTCAGTATACCTATGCGCTTATACACACACACACACACACACCACGCACACACACCACGCACACACCACACACACACACACACACTACACACACCACACACACACTATACACACACCACACACACACACACTACACACACACCACACACACACACTATACACACACACTACACACACCACACACACACTACACACACCACACACACTACACACACACACACCACACACACTACACACACACTACACACACCACACCACACCACACACACACACCACACACCACCACACACACACACCACACACACTACACACACACTACACACACACACCACACACACTACACACACACCACACACACACCCCACACACACCACAC
>JADRCH010000061.1:4832209-4849709 GCA_019843965.1 Rhynchomys soricoides
TGTGTGTGTGTGTCCATACCCATCCTATTATTTCATATTTCATGGTATCCCAAAGAGAAGTTAATAAACTACACACTCCACCAGTAATACATTTCTTCTGCAAATTATTCTTGGACTACTATCTTAAAATCATTTATAAACCTGTTAAGCTTTCCAACTTATGTAGATTAAGCTGTCACTATTATAGCCACTGCTCATGACCTTATCACAAGTGCTTTAACAGCCAGTGAAGGCTTACTGTCAGCAACCCCAAACCCTAGCCCAGTAGACAACACATGCTTTCTAGACCTATCCTTTTTTCTATTTTGTCTTTTGTTGGGTGGGAGTAGGGTTGTCCAGTTGGTTTGCCGGTTTTTGAGACAGGGTATCATGTAGTGACAGGGTGTCAGTGTGTCACGACAAGCCAAGGATAACCCTGAACTTCTGATCCTCCTGCTTCCACATCCTGAGCACTGGGATTACTGATGTGGACACCCACAACATGTTTATGTGTTGGTAGAGATTGAACCCAGAGCCTCATGCGTGCTAAGCCAGCACTCTACAAAGGGACCCACAGCCACAAGCCCTCCAGTTCCTTTCTCGGCATTACTCATATCTAAGGCAACCACAAAGTGTGTGGTTTTCCTTCTTTAAACTATTCCAATGCCTACCCTTGATCACTTAGTTGTAGGGAGGGAGTGAAGCCCAGAGTGATTGTGTTGTTGTCATGAGCACAACCATTCATCAGCTTCATGGAAGTGGCCATGCCTTCCCTGGGTGAGACTCAGAGGGATGACGAAGCCTTCCTCAAATTGGATTGAGGATTTTGACAGTGAATGCAGAAAAAGTCTTCTGTAACTCCCTGATTCCTCCAGTGTTTACAGTCTTAAAGACTTATAGTGACTGCTCCTAGCAAGCCTGGCTAAACATGCCTCTGTTTCCAGATACATGTAATAAGCCCACCCCGTTAAACTTTATATAATAAACATGCTGAGCTACATCAGTGAGCACAGCCCACAAAATCCCAGCTTTTCTGTCTTCTTCATCCCTTCATAGTCCCTAGTCAGAGTCCTGGAGGCAATATGCAAGAACTCTGTGCTAGGTATTCCTATTCAGATGGCCAAAACAGCTTTTAAACACAGAATTAAAAACCTTATGCACAACTTAAGATGGAACGGGGGCAATAAGTGATTGATTGGTTGGTTGGTTGGTTGGTTGGCTGGCTGGTTGGTTGGTTGGTTGATTTTGTGAGCTGAGAGCTCACATCTTGATCCAAAAGTGGGAAACAGAGAGAGGAATACTGGTATTAGGCTGAGACTTTTGAAACCCTAAAGTTCACCCCCAGTGATACAAACTCCTCCAACAAGGGCAAAAGCTCCTGATTCTTCCCAAGCAGGTCCATCAACTAGGGACATTGTATTCAAACACAGGAGCCTGTGAGAGCCATTGTCCTTCAAACCAACACACCCGGGTAAGTCAACCAAGCTACCCAGTGGATAGCCACTCAAAAGCATATGGAAACACAATCTGGATTCAGTATATAAAAAAAGAGAGAGAGAGAGAGAGGAAACAAATTTGGGTGGGTAGGAAAGGAGGGGTAGATCTGACCGATGTTTAAGAAGGGGGAGAATATGACCATAATATATTATATGAAATTCTCAAAGACCTACTTTGAACAATAAAGGCTAGGTACGGTGGCACATGCTTTTAATCCCAGCACTCAGGAGGCAGAGGCAGGTGGATCTCTGTGAGTTTGAAGCCAGCCCAATCTACATACTGAATTCCAGGCAAGCCACAGTTACATACATCTTGTCTTCATTTGGGTTACTATTACTGTGATGGAACACCACAACCAAAAGCAATTTGGGGAGAAAAGAGTTTATCTGGCTTAGACTTCCACACCATAGTCCATCATCAAAGGAAGTCAAGGCAATGACCTAAATAGGACAGGAACCTGGAGGCAGAGACCCTGGAGGAGTGCTGCTAACTGGCTTGCTTTTCATGGCTTGCTCCGCCTGCTTTGTTATAGAATCCAGGACCACCAGTCCATAAATGATGATCCATTCACAATGGGCTAAGCTCTTCCACATCAATTTCTGATGAAGAAAATGCCCTACATCTGGATCTTATGGAGCCATTTTCTCAATTGAAATTCTCTCCTTTCAGATGACTCTAGCCTGTGTCAAACTGACTCAAAAGTAGCCACCACACCCTGTTTCAAAAATAAATAAAATTTTTAAAGAGTACATGAAATTGACAGGACTAGAAAGAAGGGAGACGTGAGGAACCGCAAGGGAGGGAATTGGAGGTAGATTTGATCAAAACACATTATGTGCATGTATAAAATTCTCAATTTTATTTCCGTCTTTTAATTGTCCAATAGAAAGAAAAATATTCCTTTATAGGAGGTAGGGGTGTTTCCCTGAGATGGGATTTCCCTAAATTGTCCAGGCTGGATCCCAAATAGTGTGACTGCAGGCATGAGCCACCACACTTGAGTTCTTCTCTCTCTCTTTTTTATGTTGCTATGGGCTTTTTTTTTAATGGCCTTCTACTACTGATTCTCCTATCTCCAACTCCAAAATGCTGGGATTATAAGCAAGCAACAGATGCAGGGCAAATGTTCCTTCTTTAAAACTAGAAAACTAATATGCAGCATGGAATATGTTCAGTAAAGATCTTTCAAATTTATGCACTGCATATAGATCATTCTGACTATTTAATCTAGATTTCTAAAAGTCTCTCAATAATGTGTAAACCTTGGAGTATCCTGAGATAATACCCTGTGTACTAAGCATTTGCCATAAACAACAATCAAGAGTATGACTTCCAGAAAGCAAATGGATGACTCACAGACTCATTCAAATCCAAATTTATTTGCCAGCTTTTGCAACACAATCCAGCCAGAGGATCATATCTCGGCTAAGCAGGAGCTAAATTTTCGTCATGTTTTGAAGTAGATGCCACTCAAAGGGAGGGCATAGTCATAACTCTGGCAGTCAAACGCTACAAGCAATTTGAGAGTTTTTAAAAACATAAGAACTAAGTAATACAGGTTCATCAAGCGGCTTTGGAAAACACATGTGGACAATAAGAAGAAGAACTATCCCAAATGCCAAGAGGATTCTGGGATACACCTCACGTTTTTTAATTCTTATTTTGGAGGCAGAATCTCATAGCCCAGGTTGGCATCAAACTCAAAATCCCCATGTTTCAGGCATCCACGTGATAGGGTAGCAGGTGGGTGTCACCAGGACCAGCAATTGTTCTTAGATTTATTTATGTTGTTATTTTGTGTCTGGGTGTTTTGCCTATGTGTATGCATGTGCACTGTGTGCCTGTCCACTGTCCCCAGAGGTCAGAAGAGAGCATCAGCTACCCCGGAATGGGAGTTACAGATGGTTGTGAGCCACCATGTAGGTTGTGGCAGTGAACCCAGGTGGCCTGGAACAGCAACATGTGCTCTTAACCACTGAGCCATCTCTCAGATCCTACCGGCAATCGTTTAAAAGGTACTTGTCACATCAACAGCCTCCTATAACCATAATCACTTAACAAGACATCCGTAGCATCTTCCATGTTTGCAGTGTTTATATACGCTCCCACACACATACACACACCTCAACAGCATCACTTCTTATGAACACGTAGCTCCTTTAGTCGTGCGCTCTATCTTAATTACCCCCACTGGGATTCTGCATAAGCTACACAGCTGTGCGATCCCAGTAAAGAAACAGTAAGTTCCTAGCTATTTCTAGAGTTATTTGACTGAGAACACAGGCTTTAAATAAAATAGTAACAACCTAAGAACTGGCGGTCATTTCTAAACACTCTAAGCAACAATGACCTATCTCATGTCCAAGTCGGACTTTCATGGTGTTTACCTTTTTTTTTCAATTGTAAACAGTACTGCAGTTAATTTCTTTTCTTTTTCTTTCTTTCTTTCTTTTTTTATTTTGAGCTGAGGACCGAACCCAGGGCCTTGCGCTTGCTAGGCAAGCTCTCTACCACTGAGCTAAATCCCCAATCCCTACTGTCAACTTCTTAAATATACATTTATATCTTCTGCCTAGGAAAAAACTCTACAGAGTCATTCGACCAGTTGATGTTCCCTTTTAAAAAAAAAAGCAGTACAGAAGGTCAGCAAGATGGCTCAGCAAGCAACACAACCTGAGTTTGATCTCCTGAACGCACATCACAGAAAGCTGACACCCAAAATTTGTCCTCTGACTTCCACAGGCCTGCTGTGGCATGGGCATCCAACCCCCATGTACACACAAATGAATAAATACATGCAATAACATTTGTCTTACTTAGGGTTTTATTGCTCTGAAGAGATACAATGACCATGCTGACTCTCATAAAGGAAAATATTCCATTGGGGCTGGCTTACAGGTTCAGAGCTCAGTCCATTACCATCATGGTGGGAAGCATGGCAGCATGCAGGCAGACATGGTGCTGGAGGAGCCAAGAGGTCTACACCTTGATCCACAGGCAGCAGAAGAAGACTGTGTACCACACTGGGTGTCGCTTAAGCATAGAAGAGCTCAAAGCCCACCCCAACAGCGACACACATCTCCAGCAAGGCCACACCTTCTAATAGTGACACTCCCTATGGGCCAAGCATTCAAACACTGAGTATATGGGGGCCATACCTATTCAAACCACCACAATATTTTTAAAACAAATAATCCTTAGAATGAAAAGGTATACACTGTAGCAAATTATCCCCCAGCAGTGTGTGAACCTTATTAGCCTTTATAAATAGCCATTTTAAATTTAAGGAATAGTTTAGAAGTGTGGATACTTAGCATGTACTCTAAAAGCTAAAATTTTACATAACTATTTTCTGGTGGACAAAGACAGAGAACCAGTGATAACTATCTAAAGTCTTTATATTTTTAGTCTATTTTATTTATTATTGTTGTATATGTGTGTCCATGCACATACAGAATAAGAGGACAGTTTCTGTTTCTTCAGCTCTCTCCTTCTACCGTTATTTACTGGGGTCCCAAGGACTGTGCTCAGATCATCAGGCTTCTGCATCATTCACCCACAGAGCTACGTCCCTACCCCAAACTCCAAGGTCTTAGTAACAGAGGTTACTAAGTAATAGAGGTTGACTCGGAAAGATGCTAAGGATCACCTGTCCTCACAATTCCTAGAATATGAGACATACACAGAGATCTGTCTCTCTTCCACTTTCCTGTCACTTTCCACCTTTCTAAATATAAATGTGTACCCCTAAAATGAAACTTAGGAGAACACAGCCTCCTCGGAGTATACTTCACAGTGCATACACAGCAGGACATGTCAACACACCTCCCAAAAAGTCCTTAAAGCTACAAAAATCACTGCATAGTCATAGCTGCATCTGTAACATCCGGACATTTCACCAACCAAGCAACACCAGCATCACAAGGGCACCAACATCATGAAGGGAAATGCATATCCTACTGAGATCTCATTTCCTGCACGTATTTTAGCAGTTTCAACTAAGAAATGAGCTCTTACCATAACACACAGACATTTCCAACAGGAAATATCACCTTTGAATTCCATGTGGTGATGATGATGATGTTGCTGCTGTTCTTGCTGTGGCTGTTGTCGTTGTTAAGCGTGATACGGACGGAAGGTAATGTTTACAATGCTGGAGTTACAAAGGGACAATGTTCTCAGCCAGATCAGAACACTATATAATTTTCCGAGCTCAGAAAGGCCATGGTTGCTCAAAAATCTCTCCCCTTTGAGCCTGTCTCGGAACCATGTTTGAAGCTCTTTAAAAATACAGAAATTTTCATTCAGTGGGTTTGGAGCGGAGCCAACACATCTGCATTTGTAAAAACTCCCCAGTTGATTCACTTGGAGAACCAGAATTGAAAAGCAGTGGTTACATAATAAGCTGGGGGCAGGGTGGCATCCAAAGGCCTCCCATCCAAATGTTCACATGAAAGTCATCTGTCTGTCTTAGTCTGGCTGATTTAATCACATTGGGGGAAACTGTATCTTTAGAAGTTGACATTTCAAAAAGGAAAGAGATGGTCGCATGCCAGTGTTAGCATCCAACAGCAATGTGGTAGGTAGGCAGAAGGTTATGGAATCCCACCACAAGAAGATTTTTCTGCCAGAAACTATGGCATTCGCTACTCTAAGCATGTGATTCCTTTCTGTTTTCAGGGAATAAGGGAAAATGTTAGACTATGCTTGTCTATCTTATTGACATCATAACTGCGCAGCATTGGGCTGCAGGCAGGAGTTTCTCCCGCTAAAGCTACTGCACACACAACATAACAAAAGCAGGCTGGGAGAGTAAGATAGGCCACACAGAGACTGGATGTTGCCTTTGACAGAGTAACAGTCAAGGAGCAGAATTCAGTTTCTCAGAAGAAGTTTACTTAACAAGAACAATGCACAACAAGCTAATAAATCTCTGTCTTCCACACAGTCTATATAGAAAGATCCACAGCAGGAGCTTCCATTACTCACCAGATCTGGACTTAATGATATCACTGAATTCATTCTGCCCATCATCAGGTCTGGCTTCAAGGTCCCCATACTTGGCCATCTTGAATGACTTTCAATATAATCCAAAGACTTCCCCAGATCCTCTTCTGAAGACTAACTCTGAATAATGGTCCAGGCTAGCATGAATACCTAAGAAGAAAATAGAAAGTATTGACTGGAAATGCAGAAACACATTCCTTATTTTTTCTTTGCTTCTGGCATGTGTCTGTGTGTGTATATGTGAAAGGGATGGGTAAGCATGTATGTGTGTGCACGTGCATGTGGAGGTCAGAGGTTGACACTTGGGTGTCTGCCTCAACTGCTGCTCTCCACATTTTTATGTTAAAGCGGGGACTCTTTTTGAACTCCAAGGATCTCCTGAATCCATATCCCATGTGCTGGGATTACAAATAGGCTGCCAAATCTGCCAGGCATTTGCATGGGTACTGGGATGGGGTGGCACGTACTTAACCACTCAGCCATCTCCCAGGCCCATATAGTCTAATACACAGTTATATAGTGACCAGTAAAGCTTACTGAGCATATACCATGTAAGGCTTTATTTAGCACAGCCTCTGGTCACTAAGCTGCACAGATAGAAATTCATAGAATAGTATTCATAGTATAGATATAGAATAGAATTCATAGTATAGATATAGAATAGAATTCATAGTATAGATATAGAATAGAATTCATAGTATAGATATAGAATAGAATTCATAGTATAGATATAGAATAGAATTACTTCATTACAACCCTGATGGTTGACAACAGTACAGAAGAGAAATGTAAAGTAATAAAGGCATAAAGTGAACAAATTTGATCTGTCCAGGGCCATTGAGAAGACTGTCTTGAAGAAATAACATTTGGGCCTATCCTTCAAAGAGAGAAAGAAGTTCATTAGCCACAGGGGAAGTAGAAAAGAGAAGAGCTTGGTATATGAAATATTAGCACTGCAGAGAACTGGGGGGTCTGAGACCTGCTGTTAGACAGCAGTGAGCCAAGAGGAAGCACGTCACACAGGAGAAGAAGGAAGCTGGGGCCAGAGATTCCTAGAGAGGCTTGAATACCTATCTGAGGACAATGACAATCAGAGAGGTGACATAAGCCCATTCACACCACGGCTTGTCAGTAGGCCAGAGTATCTCAGGAAGCACCAAGGACTGTGGTAGATTAGAGCAGCACGCTCATTAAAGAACTTAGGTCATGAGTAAGGAGATGTCGAGTGGAAAATTTTCAGCTCTTCTCTGCATCTGAAATTGTTTCATGCTACTATGTTGTCGGAAAATAACCCCAAGCTTGACCAGTGATCAGACTTTACAAAAGCATCCATGGGGCCTCGGGTGATAAATGGAAATCACAGCACACCATCTGTAGAGTATCTCTGTCAGAGTATCAAACACGAGGTTTATCGTGGGCAGACAAATTGGGTGAGGATATCAAAACAAAGGCCTAAGGAATTAGGAGACTGTTCTGTGGATAAAGAGCTTAGTGCACAAGCATGGGGCATGACTTCAATCCCCCATTTTATTTTACGAAAAGAAAAGAGAAAAGCAGGTTTGGGGCATGTACCAGCAATACCTGTTTCCAACTAAGAGCTGGAAACAGAAGTTTCACAGTCAATCAGCTAGCCCCAGGTTCAGTGAGAGATCCTGTCTTAAAAATAAGGTGGAAACATTAGAAGGAGGTGCACTATGCCAATCTCTGGCCTCCAAACTAATATATACAAACAACATACACACACACACACACACACACACACACACCACAGGCCCAATGTCACTCAAACACAAACAACATGAAGAAAGCGAACTTCTTCATGGATTAAACAAGACTAAAGAGACCTGACCACCAAATACTATCCTGGGTTGAATTCAGAATTTTCAAAGAAAACATTTTAGCGTTTACTTCAGGCAATATCATTATACCAATGTTAAGCTTCAGGACTAGTTAACAGCATTGTTAGGTAGGAGAATATCTTTCATTGTAGGAGACATGATGGAATAGTCAGCAAGGAAGTGTGACGGATCTTCAATGTCTATGCATTTATATAAGTACATCGATATGCACGTGCATACATACAAAGATACATACAGGCAGAGGAAGTAAGCGTTATAAAGAAAATACGAGCAGCTCTGTATCTGTTATGCTAATCTTTCTGCTATAATACTGTTAATATTATAAGCAATATGTGATTGCGGCCTCAATGGATTAGATGGAAAAATGAGTGGATACACAGGATATTAAATAAAAGGTCAGTAAGACTCAGGAACAGTCCTGGCATTAAAGATGCAGGACACTAGCATGCTGAGAGACTCAGCTAGCACTGGGCAATTCAGAAGTGAATGAGCTACCACTGGGTTGGGAACCACTGCCGACATTTACAGAGAGGAACGAACGTGATTTGGATTTGCTCAGTGTAAGTTGCTTCTAAGACACAAAAGGGAAAGGGGACATTTGGAAATGTGGATCTCGATGTCTAGCTCTCCGGGATGGCATACCTTGGAAATGTGGATCTCGATGTCTAGCTCTCAGGGATGATGTATCTTGAAGATAGGTAGAAATGTAGATAGTCATGTTGCCCACTGATACAAACTTTACTCTGGAAGGTTTATCACGTCAACTCTGCTGCACATGGGTACCACTCAGATAAAACAATCCAATCTTCAGTAACTGTGAGACATATCTCCAGGGCCTAAAGAACTGAAGATCTGCCCTGCAGTAGCACCCATTCGTTAAGAATGCCAGCAAGCACTGTTCATTCTGCTCCCGAGCTTCCCAGATTGCACTGCCCAGAAAGGAGCCAAGTTCAGTTTTAAGTTCAGCATCTGTCTCTTCCTGACCACAGCCCCCTTTAAGAGTGCCCCAATGTCAATGAACTTAATCATCACTTAGGAATATCATAGTCAAGACATCCAAACAGTAATCTGCAGAAAAAGTATACTAATTCACACATTAAAACACACGTCAGGGCCAGGCAAGGTAGTTAATGTCTGTCATCCCTGAGATGACAGAATCACTGTGAGTTCTAGGTCTGCTTGAGCTGCCAAGTGAGACCCCCATGACCTCCCCCACCCCCAAAAAAGAGAAACAAGTGTCAGAACCAGGGTTTCTTTCTAGGTAGTAATGGACCACCAATTCTTTAGGAGTTCTGCTTTACGATTTTAAAATTATTTTTATGTGTACATGTGAGTACCTGCATGTATGTCTGTGTGCACATGTTAGTACCTGACACCCGTGAAAGCCAGAAGAGGGGATTCCATTCCCTAAAAGTGGAGTTATAGGGAGTCGTGAACTGCCCACAGTAGGTGCTAGTAACTGAACCCGGGGCCTTTGCAAGAGTAAGAAGCACTCCGAGCCAAGGAGCCAACTCTCCAGCCTCAATCCTTTCTTCGAGGAATGAATTGTACTATACTGTTATTTTCAATTTCATATTTGTATAGCAGTAGTGTGTTCTATTATTTAATATTCAATCACTGTAGCATACAGTACTACTTTATTATATAAATATAAACATTAAGCAACATAATAACTTTTCTTTCTGCAAGTCAGGAAGTGAGTACAGTCCATTAGTAAGAGCAAAATGAGGGTCAAAGCAGTTGAAACAAAGGAACACTAGCAAATTGTTAAAGCTTTGAGAACCATTTCCTCTCAAAATATGGATTGGTTCATCAGTCTCCCAGACTTTATAGGACATTAAAAAACTTAAGTGTTTATTATGACTTTATGTTTATTAAGAATTTACTGACCTAGCTAGAGTGACTCACAGCTCTAATCCCAGCACGTAAGAGGCAGAGGAAAGAGGGTCCCCAAAATTCTAGGCTAGCCTGAGCTACAGAGTAAATCCCAAACTAGTCTAGGCTACCTGTCAAAAAAATAAAAATAAACTAAAAGGGCTGAGGATGTGCCTCTATGGTAGCGTGCTCTCCTGTGGTAGGCATGCATGGTCCTGGGTTCGATCCCCAGAACTACAAAAACAAAATTAAAGTCAAAAGTAACTGGGGAAGAAGGTTCGCAGCCTGGCCATTTGCCAAGCAGCTTTTGACAGGAGTGGACCTGTAACTCCAGCTGGAGAAGCCAGAGTTTAAAGCCACCTTCTGATATACAGAGAGTTTGAGGCCAGCCTGGGCTACATGAGCCTTGGGGAACAGGGAACACCTCCCCACAAAGAATATAATCAAAAGTGAATATATTCCTATCTTGAGGCACAAAGTGTGAAAGATTTGCCAAACTTTTATGTGTATCTTTACTATATTAGAGAACCAAAATCTTGTCCACAGAATATGTAAACACTTTACTATGGGAAATCCCAGTTGCCTAAGAAAAAGTCTCTCCTGGAATGAAGTTCCTTTGAAAGACAAGTCCAGTGCTACTTCACCCCTGGCTTTATCCAGGGACCTCCACAGTTAGGCTTCTATGCTATTAGAAAGAGACCTGCCACTAAGCCTGATCACCACACATTAGATTTAAAAAAAAAAAAAGTCTAAAAATGCATTTTTTTAAATTTATATGTGAATGTTTGCCTTGTGTGTGTACATGGTGCTCAAAGAGGCCAGAAAAGGACATAAAAAAGTGAACTTGGACTCTCTCTTAACCACTGAGGCATCTTTTAAAAATTCACACATGCTCACACACACACACACACACACACACACACACGCATTGCCGCTAATTTTATTTTGAGAAAAAGTTAACTTGTACACAGGGTTTCATTCCATATGCATAGGACCAAAAATGCTTCTTCATCGTAATGTCTGATTCTGCCATTCTCCTTGGGATAATTTTTCCAGTGTTCTCTTCTTGATAATAAAAATCCCAACTACATTGCAAAAACATAGCAGGAAAAAAATCAACTAGAAAAGAGTAAGGAGGAACACACTAATAGGTCCTTGAGAACACTTAACACTTAGCCACAAACTCTTGTGGAGTTGGAGAGTTTAGGGATAGCTCCTTCCGAACTCCCAGAGGCAAGCCAGGTGTGGTGGTGCATACCTATAATCCCAGCTACTTCCGGAAGGCAGAGGCAAGAGGAGTGCCGGTTCAAGGCCAGCCTAGGCCACATAGTAAGACCCTTTCTCCAAATAACATAAATAAAATGCTACAGCAACTTTAACTGGCTGTTAAAGTGACATGGGGATAGAATCAAAGCTTTCTTAGTAACAGTCTCCACCTCCCTCCACACCCGTGGAACAGAAGGAGCCATACTCCACCCCGGGATAAGGGAGAAACTAGAGGTGAATGACCCGGAGGTTGTATAGGAGCCATGTACAATTGCTGCCCATTCTCTTCTGTCAAAATGACAGCTGGTGACGCTTACCGAGTGTTTCCCCCACTGAAACCGATTTGCACCACAACACAAGCACCAGTTCCCCCTTCTGGGTGGATGCTTCTCTGTCATATCAGAACATAACGCCAGGGGTGGTGGCTTTGTAGGCAAAAGTTCAGGAATATGCAACATTCAAAAGGTGTCATCATAAAGGAATATTCGACCAAGCAGCAGTGGAGGAACACTAAATCCTGCAAACACTAGTCACTCACAAGTAACCAAAAGCTTGGAATGCTGGAGATAGTAGGAGAGAGAAGCTGAGGAACAAGTTTACCGTTCTGCTTGTAAAGGAGACCACAGACTGCCAAGAACTGCCATTCACACTAGGAAGCGCTCCGGGGAAGGTTAATGCCACTGTGATTAATGCTGTTTACAGGCGCAATAAATTTTGGGTAAACACCCAAAGGAGAGTTAAAGAGCTATCTCGAAGGTCTCATAAACGCTGGGGGGAAGGGTGCTTCAGAGGGAATGTCCCATGCCCCTCACTGCCTTGTACTCGGGACTGAACGACCTACGAGCTTCGAATTCCTCCAGCTCTTGCAGGCACCAGTGTTATCGGCAGGCTGCGTCTCCAGCGCCACCAGCAGCCAGCCCCCGAGGGTCCAGCCTGACTTCAGAGGCCCAGGGCAAGTTCCAACGGAATGGATGAGGCTGCTGCCACGCCACCCTGGAGATCCCATCTCTCCTGGAATTCGTGCACTCTGGCCGCGGCATACCCTCCCAACCAAATGCAGGGAGAGCCACCTCTCCAGATCCTGGTGACCCAGGTGATCTGAAGGCTAGAAGAATAAAGGATGCTACCTCAGTGACTTCAGAGAGTAGGGCCTGGGATTACACCCAGGATCTCCAGCTTGGGGGTTTAAAAAAGGCGGGTCCCTGGCTCTGAAGAATCGCACACGTTTTCTCCTCCCCTTGAAATAACCCTGGAACACCACACGGTCGGAATCTAAGGACTTGAAAAGTCTCTTTGAACAATGTGCCTTCTAAAAGTTGCACAGCCTACAATTAGCTCTTTGTTGGTTTTGTAAGTGGCCTTAGGCAAGCAGAGCCTCAGACCCAGGCCAAAGAGGAGCAAGAATTACCTTGTCAGTTGCAGTCGGGGATGCCAAGAGTCCGGAAAAGCAGGCGGCCGCGCGGGACTGAGTACCAATGAGGTACCCCTATCCCCTCAGTCTCTCCACAGCTGCAGGCAGGGAGCTGGCCACCTCGCCACACTGGGGCCCCACCCTCAGGAACGGCAACCACAGAGGTCGAGCACGCCCCCAGCCTGGAGGCCAGCTAGGAAGCGCTCCCCAACCCTCCCACCGAACAACCGCCCTCCCCACCCTCTGCTCCCGGACACCGCCCGGGCTCCGCCTTCCCGGGACCGGAGGTGTGTGACTAGCTCTCTGAAGAGGCCACGTCCCCTCTTGGAGATCTCTAGTCCTGCTGCCCCGCTCGGGGCGATGAACGGACAGGCGACAGACACTCTCTCCTCTTAGGGAGGGACAAGACAACAGCACTAAACTAGGAATTTGAGACCTTGGCGATCAGTACTGATTCCCACCTTCTCATCCCAGCTCTCTCCCGCCCAGGAAGGGGACACTGAGCTTCCAGGGAAAGTGCAGAAGTTGGCTACAGCTACTTCGGGACCGGGCGGTGGAATTGCCGAAAGGTCCCACCTCCTTTCAGCCCCCGCCCCGTTCCCTCGGGGACTGCGGTCACATTACCCAGTCCGAAGCTTCAATAATGCATGGGCTTACCTGCTAGCCAAGTCCCAGAGGCCCCAGGGTTCCTCTGGGCGTGTTCGGGTCTTGGAGAGCTTGCGTTGGATGTTACAAGAATTTTGCTTTTGCTTTTTTTTTTTTTTTTTTAATGAAACGTGGAAAGCCCAAAAAGACCCAAAGGGAGGTGGGAGACCCAAAATTGACACCCGATTGGAAACGCCCCCTGACTTGTGTAATCTTCCTGCCCGGTAGTTCCGCCAAAAACAAAACAGTCCAAACGCTAGCCTGGGGGCAGACGCATGCTAGAGTTTTCCCTCTACTGGAATGACTCGAAAGAAAAGGGGCGCCGCTCCCCGAAGTCGCCCGATCGGCTTTGGGAGCCCGGGGCTTCTCCTCGGCCCTGGGCGGGAGAAATCCCGCGCCCCGCGCTGCCCGCTCCCCTCCTCCGGGGAAGGGCGACTCCACAACTTTGTGCTCGAGAGCTGCTCGCGGCTCCGGCTCCTCCTCCGGGTCCTCCCCCCGATGCCGCCGGCCCCTTTGTTGAAGAGCGAGGGTGGGGCGCTGCTGGGTCGGCCCTCCACCCCGGGAAGGGGCTTGCGTCTCCCGGCACGGACAGCCCAGCCTCCGAGCCGTGAATCCCGCAGGTCCGACCCGCCGTCTCGCCGCTCGCGAGCCCCCGGGCCCCGGCCCTGCAACTTTGTTCTCCCGTAGAGAACAGTCCCCCTCGGCTCCGGGTTCGGCCCTGCCCCGGCCTGGAAAGCCACAGCGGGCCAGGCTCCCAGAACGTGGCGCCTCGGGTCACCTGACCGCGCGCCCGGTCAATCAGCGCTAGCCCTAAGCGCCCTCCCAGCCCGCAGCCGCCCGCTCCGTGCGGTGCGGGAATCCCGGAACCAGTCGTGCGTGCTGGGAGCCAGAAGCTGGAGTAGGCACCGCGCTCACGCACCGTGCCCTTTATTCAAATTGTCCGAAAAATGTGTGTCACGCCCCCCTAGGCACACTAGGTCTCTGTTAACATAGTGCTTTTTTTTTTTTAATTTTTAGTTTAGATAAATCTCGACCTGCTAGCCAACTCAGCCCATGTTAGTTTCCTGAGGTGGTTGCGTTTGGGTTTTCTAAATCCAAGGGTATATTTATTTTCACAATTTTCTTCGCATCGTTTTAAATGCTATTTAAACAACCTCAAGTGTCCTTATATGTTCATATACACAAATAGTGTTGGTGCTGTGTGTGTGTACATATGTGGAGTTGGGGTGCTGTTAACAGTGCTCACATGAAGTCAGAGGACAATTTTGTAGAGACTTTACTCACCTTACACCTTTATGTATAGCCAGGGACCAAACTCAGGTCTTCAGATTTTAGTACTCAACAGGGGCCTTACCAGTTGCACCATCTGCCAAACCTCTATTTTATTTATTTATTTATTTATTTTCCATTTTTCCAAGCAAACTACCATCTGTTTGCAGAACTTGTTACGTGGTTAGCCAAGACCTATCTTGGACTAAATGAGATTTGTGTTAGGTGTGCACTTTTTCTTATTATGCATTTCATTCTAATGCATTCCTGTAACTATTTTTATGATAACACTCGAAGGGGAAAATAACAACAGCAACCCAAGTCCTCAGCGAGTGTGACTGATGACTGAGTATGACTTACTACTTCCTTAATACTCAAGGACTAATTTATGAGCCAGTAAAAATAATCCACTAGCCTTGTGTTAATTCCCAGGTGAAAACCTCTGGGGTCTCTAAGTACTGCAGGCTGGGACAGAAGGAAGTCCTGGAGAAGACTTCTTTATAAAGTCTCTGACTTAACAACTTCACCTTGGAGGATACTCTTCACACAAGCCAAACAGAGTCTGTACTGGCTGGTTTTGTGTGTCAACTTGACACAAGCTGGAGTTATCACAGAGAAAGGAGTTTCAGTTGAGAAAATGCCTCCATGAAATCCAGGTGTAAGGCATTTTCGCAATTAGTGATCAAGGGGGGTGGGCCCCTTGTGGGTGGTACCATCTGTGGGCTGGCAGTCTTGGGTTCTATAAGAAAGCAGGCTGAGCCAAGCCAGTAAGTTACATCCCTCTATGGCCTGTGCATCAACTCCTGCTTCCTGACCTGCTTGAGTTCCAGTCCTGACTTCCTTTGGTGATGAACAGCAGCATGGAAGTGTAAGCTCAATAAACCCTTTCCTCCCCAACTTGCATCTTGGTCATGATGTTTGTGCAGGAATAGAAACTAAGACAGAGTCTAAACACCAACTGGGAACTGATCTGACTTGTTCATTCACTTTCATTCCTTCAGTTAACAAGCATCAATATGAAGCCTACCTCGGTGGATGATACATAGAAATCCAACATAGATCTTGCCCTTAAAGAATATACAATTCCAGAGAAACCCTGTCTCAAAAAACCAAATATATATACACACACCCACACACACATACACAATTCATTTAGGTGAGATAAGACATATAAGCAAAAACATTTGAGATTCCTGATATCAGATCAAGTGTGTTGTATAGATTACCATCACTGTGACTGACAGGAAAGACTTATGTCAGCTCTCAGTTTCAGCAGATTCAGGCTGAGGCTGGCTGGATCCATTGCTTTGGGCCTGAGGCAAGGCAGAAAGAACTCCATGGTCGCAGAGCCTGTGGCAGAGTATGCACACCTCATGGCTGTCAGGAGGCAGAAAGTCAGCCAAAAGGAGGCTCAGAATAAGATCTGCCCCCCAAAGAGATGACTCCACACTAACTTTACTGTCTCCAAGTAGGCCCACCTCCGTTGAATTATGCATCCACCAAGTGACTTAATCCACTTATTAGATCAAAAACAATTGCCCTTCAGCAATGGACTGGATCTATTAGTTAAGGACTGAGCCTCCAAAACAAGAAGTCTTCACATAGACACTTCATATCTAAACTATACCACTGGTAGAGTTGGTGGAAATTTAAAGCTTTTGAAATGATAAGGGGTCTAGAAAGATGAATCAGTGGTTTAAACTGGTTGCTGCTCTTGCAGAGGACCTTACTTTGGTTCCCAGCACCCATATCAGGTGGCTCACGACCACCTTTAACTCTAGCACCAGGGGATGCAACATCCTTTTCTGACCTCCACAGGTGCTGTCACACACACACACACAGTCACACTAATAAAAATGAAATAAGCCAGGCTGTGGTAGTGCATACCAGCACTTGGGAGGCAGAGGAAGGTGATCTCTGAGTTCAAGGCCAGCCTGGTCTACAGAGGGAGTTCCAGGACAGCCAGGGCTACACAAAGAAACCCTGTCTCCAAACAGATGGATGGATGGATGAATGGATGGATGGATGGATGGATGGATAGATAAAGAGAGATAGAGAGATAGATAAACTAAATGAAGGGGGAGGGAGAGAACCAGCTTCAACCATATAGAAAGTTTGAGGCATCAACTTCAGTGACTGACAGAAGGTACCTGGCAACCACACATATAAGCAAATATATGTGTGGGTCAAAGAGAAGAAGAAAAAAAATTTGGCAGTTGTATCGGCTGGTTTTGTGTCAACTTGACACAAGCTGGAGTTATCACAGAGAAAGGAGTTTCAGTTGAGAAAATGCCTCCATGAAATCCAGGTGTAAAGCATTTTTCTCAATTAGTGATCATGGGGGGAGGCCCCTTTGTGAGTGGTGCCATCTGTGAGCTGGTAGTCTTGGGCTCTATAAGAAAGCCAAGAGAAACAAGCAAGCCAGTAAGAAACATCCCTCCATGTCCTCTGCATCAACTCCTGCTTCCTGGCCTGCTTGAGTTCCAGTCCTGACTTCCTTTGGTGATGAACAGTAATGTAGAAGTATAAGCTCAATAAACCCTTTCCTCCCCAACTTGCTTCTTGGTCATGATGTTTGTGCAGGAATAGAAACCCTGACTAAGACAGCAGTTTTGAATTCCAAAGATGACCCTGTCCTTTGTTAGGAGAGGAAGCCACATGTGGCAGGAGACTAAGACTACAGAGGGCTCTG
>JADRCH010000061.1:4852209-4878253 GCA_019843965.1 Rhynchomys soricoides
AGTTATACATATACTCTTTCCAAAAATCACGAGTTCTCTCAAGTGTCTGCCTCACCAAAACATCCTCTCCTGAGAAGACAGTTTCCAGAAAAACATCACATGACACAACTGAGTCTCCAAAGAAATCAGAAATTTCCAGTCCACACATTTTTAATCCCAGCACTTGGGTGGCAGATGCAGGTAGATCTCTAAGTTTGAGGCCAGTCTGGTCTACAGAGTGAGTCCAGGACAGCAACACAGAGAAACCCTGTTGAGAGAGGAGAGAGAGAAAGAGAGAGAGAGAGAGAAAATTCACACTTTTAAAAATTCATATTTCAAAAGGTCTGTGGTTAGTTTTGAATACAGATGTTTCTGTCCTACAGATACACAAAATAATATGCACAAAACCCCAGAAGCATATAACACCAGGGGCATGCTTATAATCCCAGCACTTGGAAGGTAAAGGCATAAGGATCAGAAATTCAAAATCATCCTTGGCTACATGGCTAGTTTGAGGCTAGCCTAGGCTATACAAAAGGAAAGAAAGAAAATGAGTGAATGGTAGGAATCATCTAGGGAGTTGTCTTAGTCAGGGTTTCTCTTCCTGCACAAGCATCATGACCAAGAAGCAAGTTGGGGAGGAAAGGGTTTATTGAGCTTACATTTCCACATTGCTGTTCATCACCAAAGGAAGTCAGGACTGGAACTCAAGCAGGTCAGGAAGCAGGAGCTGATGCAGAGGTCATGGAGGGATGTTAACTTACTAGCTTGCTTCTCTTGGCTTGCTCAGCTTGCTCTCTTATTGAACCCAAGACTACCAGCCCACAGATGGTACCACTCACAACCCCCCACCCCCGCCTTGATCACTAATTGAGAAAATGCCTTACAGCTGGATCTCATGGAGGCATTTTTCTCAACTGAAGCTCCTTTCTCTGTGATAACTCCAGCTTGTGTCAAGTTGACTAACAAAACCAGCCAGTACAGGAGTACAATTGTATAAATTAATAACAATACATAACAACAATTAGGTTTCCAAATGACTGTTGTGTGAAATGCTGTGATCTTGCACTGTGACAGTCCATTGTCAACAAGGAGAGGGAGGGGGGGAGTGAAAGAGTAGAGACAAAGGCAGTGTAGCTGACTGAGCAGGTGCTCATTATAACTGACACACATTAGCTATAGAAGCATTTAAGACTTCCATTTTTACTTCTTATAAGTAAACAGGAGAGGTACCTACCTGAGTTGTGTTGGGAGAGCCAAGTAAGTTGGCTAATATAGATCTATTGGTCACAGTCTGCTCCTTCCCTTTGGATGGCATTCTCCCTCCCTCCTTCCCTCCCTCCCTCTCTCCATCCCTCCTTCTCGTATCTCGTAGACCAGTCTGGGTCTCTTTTTATAATTTATTATTTTTATTTTATGTTCATCTGTGTTTTAACTGCATGTATGTCTATATGAGAGAGAGTGTCAGAAGCCCTGGAACTGGAGTTACAGATAGCTGTGAACTGCCATGTGGGTGCTGGGAATTGAGCCTAGATCCTCTGGAAGAGCAGACAATGCTCTTAACTGCTGAGCCATCTCTCCAGCCCCTCTTTATTTTTTATCTATTTTTTTCCTTAATAGCAAGATCTGCCGACTCTTCCAGATCATCTCTCCCATACTGCAGACATTTCTGGACCTCACATGATCTGCTGAAGAACTGGGTAGGCAAATAAGAATTAAGCCATGATGCCTATCATCAAAGAGATCACACATAAGTAGACAGTTATGAATTAACATGGTGCATCAGTCCAGACAAGACATAACATGAGCCAGAACAAAGACACCTAAGCCACGAGGAGAAGGTAGGACTGGGGTGCGTCACCTGAGCTGAACCTTAACAGATGAGTTGTAAAGGACATCTGCTCTTCTTGCCTGTCCTTGTCTCCATCCACTTACATGCCTTTGTTATTCTTTAGTGGTAATGGGGATTGATCGCAGGCAGCACTCCACTGCTGAGACACATCCCTAGCTCTCCACTGTCTTTGAAGAAACCTTACACCTCCCTATAGGGAATTATTAGCCTCGTCTGCTCCATTCCAATTTTCTGAAGCTGTCAATCACTTCTTTCCCTAGCCTAGCAGTGGATTCACACCCCAGGAATGCCTACCTAGGACCCTATCTGAGCCCTCATAATAAAGCTAAAATAGGGATAGAGACCCACCGAGGCCCACCAGAGCCCTTCTGAAGGAGTTCTCATTGTTAACATTGGAAGGAAAAATTCTCCTTCCGCCATTTAGAATTAACTGGGGTAATCTAAAATAGATAGTAACCCATCATCCCCATTCTCTTGTTTCAATTTGCTATCTATGTTCTAGGTTCATTTCTGCTGCTCTAATATCCTGACCTAAGGCAGGAAGTGTGGGTGTGTGTGTGTGGGGGGGGGGGGGGGTTGGCTTGCACTTCCAGTGACGTTCCATCACAGTAGAGAAGTCAGAGGCAGAAGCTTGGGACAGCTGGCCAAACCACATCCACAATCAAGAGCAGTGAGAAATTAGTACATGTATGCTTAATACTCAGTCAGCTCTCAATAGTTACAGACAGGGTGGCAAAGCAGGGACTCATACAACCCACCTTTGGGCTGTCTTCTCACATCAACTCCCGAAACCAATACAATCCTCTAAAGATGTGACCATAGGCCAACCTGACCCAGGCAATCCCTGGCTGAGACTCTTCCTAGCCAATCTTGGGTTGTGTCAGGTTAACAGTTAAAACTGCCCATCAGACTGCAGTTCCATCTCTACCCTGGTTGTGGAGAGTGATGGAGAAAGGACAAAAATGATAGCCTGGGAGAAACGAACATGTTAGGTCCTTCAAATTCTCGGCCCATCCACACAACTTGGCATCTGAAATGCCCAGCAGAATTCTGGGAAAAGGGATCAGTAGACCTGGGAAGCAAGGCAAGGGAGCTATACTAAAACCAAAAAGGCCCGAGTGTGTACTCCATGCTAACATATCCTGCTTCTCTCTCAGGAGAACTAGGTTACAAGCAGCCAGGCTCATCCATCACACAGGACATGGGAAGCATGTTCTACAGGAAATCTAATGTCCTAAGGAGAATCAGCTTAAGGCTGACTATCCTAGAAAAATAAAAGATGTCCCTGTACTGGGGGGTGGGGGTGGGGGTGGTCTGCTTCACTGTTTCTTCTTATGCCCATAAACATGGAAAGAAAATTAGGAATTATCAGGCATCTGTGGATAACCTCTCATACAAACGTTGGAATAAAATATATATACAAAAAAATAAAACTTGAAGAAACAAAGAGCAGGTAGAAAAAATAAATACTTGCAACTATTTTTGTAATTTATTTATACTTATTATTATTTCTAATAATACTTTCAAATTCTTGAAACTATTATTTTTATTTATTAAATTGGCTTATTTATTCACTTTACTACCCAATATCAGCCCTTCCTCTCCTCCTAGTAGCCCCTTATACAAGTCCGCCTTCCCCTTCTCGAAAGAGAAGGGGAAATTACCTCTAGGAGTCAACAACACCATTCCCCGTCCTCCCCGAACACACCTGCATCAAGTCCCTGCAGGATGAGGCACATCCTCTCCCACCGAGGCCAGACAAAGCTGTCCATTTATGGGCGAGGGATCCACAGGCCGGCAACAGACTCAGGGGCAGCCTCTGCTCCAGTTCTTTGTGGGACCCGAGCGGCATATCTGCTGCACATGTGCAGGGTGCCTAATCTACCCCATGCTCGCTCTTTAGTTGATGATTCAGTCTCTGGGAGTCCCCAAGGATCCAAGTTAGTTAACTCTGCTGATCTTCCTGTGGAGTTCCCGTCCTCCTTGGATCCCTCGGTCTTTCTTCAAAGTCTTTCTTAAGACTCCCCGAGCTCCATCTATTGTTTGGCTGTGAATCTCTGCATCTCTTTCCATTGGCCGTTGGGTGGAGCCTCTCAGAGGACAGTTATGCTAGGTTCCTGTCTGCAAGCATATCGGAGTATCATTAATAGTGTCAGGGTTTGGTTCTTGACCATGGGATAGGTCTCAATTTGGGGCCTGAAACACTAGTCATCTGTCGCGGTTTATATCTACAACATCAAAACCGGGAAAGCTGAGTGAGGAAAACCACAAATTCAAGCAAGTATTAATGTGGACAGGAAACTGAACTGTTTTAATTAATGAAACAAAAATAGGAGAATCTTGGCAGGTACAGTGGTACATGCATGTAATCTTAGCACTCTGAAGGCAGAAGCAAAAAGATCAATGCAAACTCAAGGTCAATTGGTCTACACAGTGAGCTCCAGGCTATATAGCAAGGCTCTGCTTCACATAAAACAAGAGGCTGCTGATGGCTCAGTGGGTTTAGATGCTTGCTGTACAAGCTGGGAAACCTGAGTTCAACCTCTGGAAACCACGTGGTGTATTAGTTACTTTTGTTGCAGTGATAAAATAGCATGTCCAACCTAAGGAAGAAAGGGTTTATTTGACCTTACTGCTCCATAGGAAGAGTCCATAACAGGAGAAAAGCCATGGTCCCAGGAGGCAGGAGTAGGAAGCTGGAGTTACTCAAGAACAACAAACAGAAGAGTTCAGGATAATATCACATCCAATGCAGGGTGAATGCTAAGGCATTTCTGCGCTTACACAAGGAGGAGCCTATCTGGATTCGGAACTGTTCAAAGCTTCCAGAAGGAGGCAGGAGAGGTGGCTCAGTGGTTAAGAACACTGAATGCTATTCCAGAGGTCATGAGTTCAAATCCCAGCAACCACATGGTGGCCCATAACCATCTGTAATGATATCTCTGATGCCCTCTTCTGGTGTGTCTGAAGACAGCTACAGTGTATTTATATACATTAAATAAATAAATAAATAAATAAATAAATAAAAGCTTCCAGAAGAGATTCAAGATAAACAGACCTATGAGGTGGCTTCTCAGATCAAGGTGCTTAGAACCAAGCCTGATAACCTGAATTTGATATCCAGGACACCTATGGTAAAGGGAGAAAACTGATTTCCACAGGGTGGTCTCTGATTTCTGCACATGTGCTGTAACCCATAACACACACATTAATAATAATAAATAATAATAATAATAATAATAATAATAATAATAATAATTTTGCTTTTTTATTTTTCTAGGCAGGGTTTCTCAATGTTACATATTTTAGAATGTTTATTTCATAGAAATAATATGTAGAAAGGTTGAACCAAGTGGCTGAATTTGAAACAATCCTTGATTTTTGGACCGTATTTGGCTGAATATAACATTCAAAGACGCGTATGCGTACAATCCTCTTTCCTTTATTACAAAGCAAACCTGACACTAACCAGGCCGAGTGGTGCTCTCCTGTGATGCTAGTACTCCCGAGGCTAAGGTAGGGGGATTGCCTTGAGTTGGAGACCAACCTGAGGTACACATGGAGTTTCAGGTTAGCCTGGGCTACAAAGTAAGGTCATGCCTGAAACAGAAAAAGAAAAAGAAAAAGAGAAAGAAAAAGAAAAAGAAAGAGAGGGAGGGAGGAGGGGAGGGAAGGGGAAGGAGAGGAGGGGAGGGAAGGGGAAGGAGAGGAGGAGAGGGAAGGGAGGGAAGGGAGGGAAGGGAAAGTGATACCAGACAGTGGTGACGCACGCACGCCTTTGATCCCAGAACTCAGGATGCAGAGGCAGGTGGATCTCTGAGTTTGTAGACAGCCTGGTCTACAGAGTGAGTACCAGGATAGCTGTGGCTACACAGAGAAACAGAAAATTGAAAATAAATAAATAAATAAATAAATTTAAGAGGGAAAAGAAAGTGAAAGTGACCTTCGTCTTTGAGCTAGGGCTCTTGGACTTCCTCAGGAAGAGTCTGTCGGGCACAATGACCAGCTTAGTCATCACCATTTCTACTGGCTGAGTTAGTGAGATTGACGCAAATGAAACCTAATGCTGCTGAGGATACAGACGAAACCAAAAGCCTTTCTCAAGGGTTTTGAACAGCTCCTTGCTCTCATGACACAATGCTTTCTTTCCACTTGGGTGTCCTTCTGTCTGAAAGTGAGTTTCCCTCTAGAGTTATCTCCTTTTCTCCATCTATCCAAATCATTTAGTTGGCAGGCGATTCCTTCTCACTCTTCCTTAAGCCTACCTTCCTTGCCTCTTGTTCCCATCCACCAGCGTCCAATTCTTCAGCAAGGTCCTCTAATCTTGTCAGTGTTTCCACGTCTGTGTGTCCCATTTCAAACTCCAACATTGCTATAACTAATACTGATTACAATCATTAAAGGATTGACAATCACCTTAGAATCAAGAGCTTCCTATGAAGAACTATCTTGATTGGGTTGGCTATGCCTGTGAGGGATTAATTGAAGTGGGGAGATCCACCCAAAATAGAGCTTGTACCATTTCATGAGCTGGGTCCTGGACAGAGTAAAAAGAAAAAAATATGCTATGTAGCATCCATTCATCTCCCTCTGCTTCCTGATTGTGGGTGTGCTGTGACCGGCTGTATCTCCAAGCATCTGCGCCATGACTCCCCCTTTGGGGGGGACTGAACCTTCAATTTGTGAGCCTAAATAAACCCTTCTTTCTTCAAGTTGCTTTGTTTCTGGGCATTGTATCATAGCAACAGAAATGTGGCAGAGGTCCCACCATTCCTCTGAATCACAGTGTTGGGGATGGCCTCCTAAACAACCTCATTCTGGCAGCCTCTGCTCCTGTAGTCCACCTTGGCCACCATTTCATCCTTTTCACGTGGCAATCGTGTTTTCTGAGTCCTCCATGGCTCCTCTTCCCATATGTCTATCTATGGTTTGTCCCCATCCAAACCCATATGGAGGCTTCATTCCTCAGTAAGGCAGGGGTTCGAGGTGAAGCCTGGCAGGTATCTAATCACAGGATCACGAATGGATCAATGTCTGTGGTGGATTATCCCCTCTTTTCCTACTTGCTTTCCATCATGAGATGCATAGGATAAACTCCAGAAACCAAGCAAATGTGGCAGCTCCATCTCAGCTTTTATCCTTAAGGACTATCCGTCATATTAAACTGCCCAGTCTCCATTAATCTATTATAGCATCAGAAGAAAAATCCAGACAGATCCCAGTTGTATAGGGGTAAAACTGAATGTAGAGAGAATATCTTGTGTATTGTATGGATGGATCACCTGTCAATTAAAAAACCTATGGCCTATGGCTTAGGCAGGAAATGGAAGGTGGGACATCCAGGAGGAGAAAGGATTCTGGGATAGAGGTAGGCATGGGAGGATCTGCCCCAGGAAGATGTAAGGAGATGGGCGTATGGTACCTGAGCACAGGTAACCAACCACATGGCAGAATGTAGACTCAAATAAATGGGTTGCCTTAGCTTATGATCCAGTCAGAGAAGAGCCTAGTTGTATGGCTCAGGTAGTTGTAAACATATTTTGAATCTGAGTCTTATTTCTGGGAGCATGCGATTGGGAAGAAGAACCAGGCCTAACTTCTACAACTGAACATTTGAGTCAAGCAGCTATTCTCAGCTTCTTCAGTTATGTCAGAGGCCAACCACACATGACCTTAGGCAAGGTGCTTGCCTGCCTGCAAATCTGACTTTTTTCCTTTATACTGTTTGAATGACTGAGAGAGAGACAGAGAGAGACAGAGAGACAGAGAGACAGAGAAAGACACAGACATATACAGTGTGTGTGTGTGTGTGTGTGTGTGTGTGTGTGTGAGAGAGAGAGAGAGAGAGAGAGAGAGAGAGATGCTTTCATGTGTATACATCCACATGTAGAAATCAGAGGACTACTCTTCTTTTACTCACTGAACTGTATTCCTGCTCTAGCCAGACTACTTCTTCTTCTCCTTCTCCTTCTCCTTCTCCTTCTCCTTCTCCTTCTCCTTCTCCTTCTCCTTCTCCTTCTCCTCCTTCTCCTTCTCCTTCTTCCTCCTCCTCCTCTTCCTTCCTCTCTCTCTCTTTCTTTCTCTCTCTCTCTCTCTCTCTCTCTCTCCAGGGTCACACTTTCTCACTTTGACTAGCCTGGAACTTGATTCAAAGGTCTGTACCGCCATCACTCTGTCCAGCTCTACTCTGACTTCTGTAGTTGTACCTGATATCCTTTTGTTGTTAGTTACTGACACCCTTTTAGTCCCTCTGCTCTTTCTTTTATAGTGTCCCCTGGCTTTTTCTCTCCCCTTCTATCAATGTGGATTTTAATCTTTGAGACCAGCTCTCATGGATTGCAAGCTGTTCTCAAGCTCAGTGTGCAACTGAGGATGGCTTTGAACTTCTGATCTTCCCTCTCTAGGTGTGGGACCGGGGTACTAGGTTTTAAACCTAGAGTTTCATCCATATTAAGCAGTTTCTCTAACAACTGAGCTAAATCACCGGACCTACTTTGAAACTTTGCTGAGCACCCTGTGCTTTCCAGATTCTGGTTTGTGCTTGTTTGTTTAGCGGAGGCCAGCTTTGAACTCTGGATCCTCTTGTGTGCACTTCTCAGTGTCTGGGATTACAAGTCTATACAAATCCCTGGCAACATGATTCACTCAAGGATATATACCATGTGCGTTGACTTTTATGTTGATTCTATTCCTGCTTGTGAATCTCGACTCCATCACAAATAATAAGGTTCTCTGGGGGTCTTAAAGGTAACTAGATCAATCAGTATTGGATGCACAATGTACGTGCATAAATTATTGACATACATGGTGGAAGGAGAGAATGGACTCCTGCCAGTGGTCCTCTGACCTTCACATTCCTGTTATGGCACAGATGTGAGATAAGTGTGCATACAATAATTAAATAAACATATCTTAGAAAAGAAAAATTTGTAAAATGTAGGGCTATCAAGTTCAGTTGATAAAGTGCTTGCCACACATTCATTAGTACCTGAGTTCGATTCCCCAGCACCCATGTAAAAGCCCTGTATTGCATCATGCCTGTACATGCATGTAAAAGCCGTGTGCATACATCACAAGCACGGGAGAGGTGGAGACTGAGGCTTGTTGGCCAGGCAGAATAGCCAAATTGGTGGCAAGCTCTAGTTTCCCTGAAAGACCTGTCTCGAAAGAATAAGGTGGAGAAGAGTTAAGAAAGACATTGGACATCAACATCTAGCCTACATACACACACACACACACATTTGCATACATACCAATGTATATACACAAAAGTCAAATTTATTTACCTAACTTAACTTTTATACACACTCAAATCATTTCTAAAGATGTTAATGACTGGAGAGATGGCCCAGGGGTTAAGAGTGCCAGCTGCTCTTCCAAAGATCGTGAGTTCAAATCCCAGTAACCACATGATGGCTCACAACCATCCATAATGAGATCTGATGCCCTTTTCTGGGGTGTCTGAAAACAGCTACAGTGTACTTACATATAATAAATAAATAAATCTTAAAAACAAACAAAAACCAAAAAAAAAGACAAAAACAAATAAAGATGTTAATATACTATTTACTTAGTTTATTAACTATGAATGAGTTGGAAGGAAACCCCGGATTCAAGTGCTGGCTCTACCAGAGACAAGTGATATGAATCGCTGAGTCTCCCAAGCTTCCATAGCTTGGCTGTGCAGGGTGTGGATGGGCTCCCTGGAGGGTCTCCAAAGGTCTGGTCCTAAGAGCCTGACTTCACAGTCTCTGGGATGCATGTACTGAATCACTTTAGATGCTCTGTGACTGACTCAATTCCCAACCCAGGCACAGAGCCGGTTGAGTCATCGTAATCTGGTCTAGTGCCAGCCCCAGCCTTGCAGAGTCTAGATACAGACTGGAAACCCAGCAGCCCTGTGGATTCTGCCCCACCCTACCCGGCCTTCTTTGTGAGAATTCCCCCTGACAAGTACTCAGCCGGCATCCCTTCCCAGTGACACTCCAAGCACCTAAGGCTGGAAGGAAGGCACACACCCCTCCTGTTGGTGTCCAGACCTCCGGCTCAAGATATAGGACGGGGGAGAGGTGGGAAAGGAGCCTTTGTTTTTCCTCAACACGCAGTAGGTTCTGGAGAAACAGGTCTTATTCATCTTGGCTTAGCGAGATTTTTGAACACGTTATTAACTTTAAATTCGACGAGATGGGATTTTTGTCTGCTTTGTGGTTACAAAAGCCTATAATATAAATGCATATTTTTAACTTCCCCGCTTTGGGAAATAGGTACTGTTTTTACATTCAATCTTTAAAATTAGTTATAAAGCTAACATGCCCACTCCTAACATCAAGTAATACCAGTTTTTGTGTAAATTTGCAAAATTCTCTGGTTTACCTCTTATCTCGGGTGGCTACCAGAGCTATTGAATTGCTGAGTAAAGCACCAGCCCGCCTTAAAATCCTACATACTTTTAAATGCAAAGCAAAAGGAAGGGAGGTGGAGCTCTCCTCTTAACTGTCAGTCACCTGCCAGCCAAGCCGGCCTGGAACAAAGGAGGAGGGCAAATACTTTAGGCTTGGGATCAACATTGTCAATCAATCTTTGTTTAAAATAATTCAAAAAGAATTACTTTTAAGGAGAAGAGAAACAGAAAATATTTCTTACTATGAGTCTCACAGTAAGTGATTATTTAATAACCTGTTGATTTTGGTGTGGAATTTAAAGTAACGTGTAAAATAAAGATCAAGATGGGGGCGGGGGGGGGGGGACTGCTCAGTGCTTTGGAATACTTAGCTGCTCTTGCAGAGGACCCCGTTTGGATTCCCAGCATCCACACAGCAGCTAAAATTATCTAGAACTGCAGTCCCAGGAAATCCGACACCTTCTTCTGAGCTCTGCAGGTACCAAGCAGGATGTAGCACTCATACATACACACCAAAAATGAATCTTTTAAATGTTTTAAAAGATTAAAACAGAAAGCTCAGTAGATGAGAAAAGCTGTACCAAAGACAAACCATCATAGATTGCATAAAGGGAAAAATTGAAGATTGGGTATAAGGTCAAGGGAATACACACACACACATTCACACGCACACACACACCCACAGTAACCCCCCCCCCCCGTCCATAAAATTGTTTTCATGGCTACTTCATAACTGTAATTTGGCTTGTGTTCTGAATCATAATGTAACTATCTGTATTTTCTGATTATCTTAGATGACCCCTAAGGGGTGAAGACCCACAGGTTGAGAAGCACTGAGTTAAGGTTTCTCTGTTGCATCTGCCATATAAAGATACAGTGGTGGCTTTCACTCCTGATTATGCTTGGAAGGGGTTCCTGTTTGGCCTTTGTTTCTGATACCCATTGTATAACTTAGTGATCATGTTGTACTTTCTTTAGGTAACTCCAATACCACTTCATATTTTCTCCAAGAACTTCAATATACTTTTAAAATATGGAAGCCAAGAAAAAATTTAATCTCCCAATTTTTTTTTTTTTTTTTTTTTTTAAGAAACTCAAGTGGCTGGGGAAATAAAGAGTTTAACCAACACAATTCTTGCAGCTTATGGTACTGAGTTCAATGCAGCCCACATGTGAAAATTGTACACAGTGGCCCAGACTTGACAACCAAGAACTATGTATACAGAAGACAGGGAGTCTTTGATGCTCAGTCGCTGGCCAGCCTATCTAAATAAACTCCATGTTTCAATGAGAGATTACATCTTTTAAAATCAAGGTAGGGAGACAGGCATGGTAGTACACACCTTTAATCCCAGCACTTGAGAAGCAGAGGCAAGTAGATCTCTATGAGTTCAAGGCCAGCTTGGTCTATACAAGGAATTCTGGATCAGCCACACTACACAGTGAGCTCCTATCTACAAACAAACAAACAAACAAGCAAACAAGATGGTGACAGAGAGATGGCTCAGTGCTCAAAAGTACTGCTTCCTCTTGCAAAGGACCCAGGCTTGATTCCCATATGACAGCTAACAACCATGTGTAACTCTAGTTCCAGGGGATCCAATGCCTTCTGACCTCCTGAGGCACACAAGGCATGAACACAACACACAACACACACACACACACACAAAGACATAAATGGCAGACAGCTTCTGAAGAATGAAGCTGACCACATACACAAGCACAGACATGAATGCACACAAGCACATATACATAAACGTACATGCATATATCTTTGGATGCTCACATATGCACAGGGAAAAAGAAAATGCCAACCCAGCTTTATTTGTCTATTTTCCTAAAACTAAATTCTTTCTCTTCAAGCAAGATGCTCAAGCCTACAAGCTAGGGTAGAGGTGAAACAGGTCACAGCAGAATTCTTCCAGAGAGAGTGGAAACACGCCTACACCCTTCTGACTAACTAGAGACAGAAGCCCAGGAGCCGGCGGCAGGTGCCCTACAAAAGAATTCTAGCTGCAAAAGAATGCTGCCCTCGGGCCAGGACTTTGAAAGCTGTATTTCCTCACCGACAGCATTTGGAATATTGGAGCTGCAGACGGGACACACATCAAAAATGGAAGATGGGAGGGTGGAAGGAAGAGGGAGATTAAGAAAAAAAATACGACACTGTGGCTTTCTTTTTTTAAAATTTGTTACATTTGTTTATGTTGTATTTATGGATGTGGTGTGTGCATGCCACATAGAGAGGTCAGAGGACGACATTAGGCAGTCAGCGTCCTTTTTCCAGCATGTAGTCTCAGGGATGGAAGTCAGGTAGTTGGGATTATACCTGCTGAGCCACCTCATGGCTGCCAGCCAGAGAGCTAGGCTCTTTTCTGGGCTTTGTCTCCCTAGAAGGCCTTGTATTCCCCCTTTTAACTCGGTAAGTAAGGTGCAGGGTCTGATCTCCACCCTTTGGAGTTCATTATCTGCATGTCCTGCAACCTCAGAACCCTTAGCAAAATACCCATGTACGTTTATTTAATGGCACTTTTAAATAATT
This sequence comes from Rhynchomys soricoides, assembly GCA_019843965.1. Classification (NCBI taxonomy): domain Eukaryota; kingdom Metazoa; phylum Chordata; class Mammalia; order Rodentia; family Muridae; genus Rhynchomys; species Rhynchomys soricoides. The sequence continues at coordinate 4,864,984 of JADRCH010000061.1, forward strand.
AATTTCACCTACTTTCTAAACAGCAGAAGGCAATATGTCACCAAAAAGCACAAGCTCTGGTCCACATCTCAGTCCCACCACTCACCTTGCATGACCTCTGGCTTCCCAGTTTATTTGTCTGCAAAACTGTGAGAATGGACCTGACTCCCTAAGGGTGAGGATGAAGGATTCCAGGGATACCCCCAGCCCCCATGAACAGGCTCAGCATAGCCCCGAGAACACAAACACAAGACTCAAGAACCAGTTATCAGCCCTCAGCTTTTATTCAAAAGTGCTTGGTAATTAACATTTTTTGAATGCTTTCTTTTGTTTTTCTTATGGGCCTGAGCTTGTAAGCATTTTATTCTCAAACCTTCCAGAGAGTTGTGAAACAAGAAACTGAAACCTGGTCTACACATTTGGATGTATTTTATCACCTAAAACTCAGATGGGGAAGCCCTAACCCCTACTGATGGTAAACTGGACTTGGTGCCTGTTGGAGGTGGGTGGTCTAAATGAGGTCATGATACTCAAGAGATGATGAGATGAGTGCCCTGCAAACTAGGGAGAAGTAATCTCATAGGGAGATTCATAACCAATCTCTCTCTCTCTCTCTCTCTCTCTCTCTCTCTCTCTCTCTCTTTCTCTGGTGTTGTCTTTTGCTATATATTGTAATGCTGGTCCCCAAGACCTGGTTGCCCCCAGGGTCAAGAGAATCAGCACATAGACCCAAGGAATACTATGTAACTTTGCCTTGTAATTTATACCTGATTGGTGAAACAAGATGCCTACAGCCTATAGCTTTGTAGAAGAGAGATAGGCAGTTGTTTGTTTTTTGATTCCTGGGCTTTGGGTCATAGGCACAAGACCATGAGAAGGAAAAGGGAGAAGATGGAGGGTAAGAATCTTGAAAACATGGCCATGAGGGCTGTCCAATAGGAGTGGAGCAAACAGAACATGGAAAGTTATACTGTGGGGCTACTGAAAGGGAAGTAGACACACAGCTCAGAAGGCAGATGTCTGCCCAGCTCCAGTGCATTGAAGGCTTACTATAAATATAAAAACCGTATGTCTTTTATCTGGAAACTGAATAACCAAGGTGGGGTAGAAACTCCTGACTGACCTGAGATTAAATATCTAGCACAACTCTCTCTCTCTCAGACACAGAGAGAGAGAGAGAGAGAGAGAGAGAGAGAGAGAGAGAGAGAGCGAGCCCACCTGAGGTGCCTCTTAGTAAATTCAGCACCTAGATTTTTTTAAAAAATATTATTTATTTATTATTATTTATACGAGTACACTGTAGCTGTCTTCAGACACACCAGAAGAGTGCATCAGATCTCATTACAGATGGTTGTGAGCCACCATGTGGTTACTGGGAATTGAACTCAGGACCTCTGGAAGAGCAGTCAGTGCTCTTAACCACTGAGCCACCTTCCCAGCCTCAGCACCTTGGTCTTGATCTTGGACCATCCAGACTCTAGAACTATGAAAACTACATCCCTATTGTTTAAGCCCTCCAATCTGTGGCAATTTGTCATATCAGCCTCAGTTGACAGGCAGGTACTTAGCAAGGCTGAGAGAACTCATCCAAATGCACAAAGCTAATAGGAGGTTGTTCCAGAATTTGGTAGCAATACTGGCAAATGATGTTATTATCTCTGTGTCATAGATGGAAAACCTGAAACCCACTTGGGGCGGGTGTGTATGTGTGTGTGTGTGTGTGCTTTGTAACCTACCCAAAGTTACCTATCACAGCAAGAGGAGTGCTGAGTCAAGGCAGGTATTAAAATTATAATGTTATTTTGTGAATATTTTTAAGTTTTTTTAAAAAATTATTATTATTTTGGTCTTAGAGTTTGTTTTAAGTCCTTTGAGCTGTCAGAGAAGATGTTTGATTTCAGACCCTGGACAAGCGACTGGGGTGCATATTTTACATATCAAAGCAGACCTGGTCTCCAGGTTCTCCCAGCATCCCTCAGTCCCCACCTGGCATAACCTGCCCCGAACCCTGAATTGTGAGAGAATAAGTAAATGAACAACCTAGGAATCTCCTGAAAGCCAACTTCAACAATAATGTCAACACCAGCAAAGCAACAGAAAAAGGATCACGCAGCTTAAAAAAGACCAGAGAGATAAGCACTTCCAAAGGCTAGTCTTTACAAATAGAAGATAGTGTGTTTACAGAAAGAAGCCCAGTGCTCAGAGCCTGTTTATGTGACGTTTTGTTTTCTGTATTTGTCACCCTCCCTCGCAGAAGAGGGGACAGGGACTTTGGGTCTCACAAACACCCCCATCTCAAGCTACCTAGTGTCCCTGGTGCTTAAGGAACTAATTCAGCATTTCTGCTGAGTCTACAATCTTTTTGACTGACAAGCACAAGCAACAAGTATATGAAAATCGCCCTGCAATGGGGCTAAAAGAATCAGGTCATCTTTGGGGTTAATTTACTTATTTAGACTGGGTCTCCTACAGCCCAGGCTGGCCTGGAATTCTCCTTGTAGGCAAGCATGACCTTTAACTCCTGATTCTCCTGCCTCTCTACCTTCCAAGTACTGGTATGACAGGCATGGACTGCTCTACTTGGCTTCAGGCCATGAATGTGAATAAATGTCAACTTCCTGAACCGTGGAGAATTTGTTCAGCTTCCCCGGGTCTCCTGTGTGGTTTTAAGATGGACTAAATATTTTTGAATCACTGGAACACATTTTAAAAGCAGAGGTATACACCTGCCTATTGTACATTGTGGTCTGGCATGAGTGAGGCTGAGCTAAACTTTCTGGAAGTTTTGCCAGGTAACTACACAAGCTCTGCTCTAGAGTCCCAAGGGATGCCTGCAGGATCTATATGCTGTACAAAAATACTCTGTTACTGGGACTCACCATTCTAGAGGGTTTGACTCTGTAACCACAATGGTAGAGAGCACAGCCCTGGGGCAAGAGCTGAGAGCTTACATTTGATCCACAAGCATGAGGCAGTGACAGCTAACTGGAAATGGCATGAGCTTTGAAAACTCAAAGCCTGGCCCTTAATAACATACAACAAGGTGACACCTAATCCTTCCTAAACAGTTCCACCAACTGGGGACCAAGCATTCAAAATAAGAACCTAGGATGGCCGTGCTTATGCAAGCGCGCATGCGCATTTATTTAAGCACACAGGGGACACACACAAAGAAATGCTAGGAACTGAACTCAGCTCCTCTGGAAGAGCAGCAAGCATTGTTACCTGCTGGGCCAGCTTTCCAGTCCAGGATTAATAGTGGTTTGAAGAAATGAGAATTCTTGCAGAGCATCTGGGCCATACACCCCCCTTGTCTACTTGGTCTCGGTAGCTACGGCATAGCCTCAGTCATGGGAGGTCCTGAAAACTTGAGCAGAGAAGGCTTTTAAATGGTGGTTATTCTGGGACACTCCAGCCTGAAGCAAAACATATCTCCCACCCAAGAAAGGAACTCAAAAGTCCCACAGTAGGGGATTTAAATCTCTATAATTAGGGGAAAAAATGGTGCTGGAAAAACATATGTAAACTCTGAGGAATAATCTGTCCATTCAGGAAAATTTCAAGCGTGGAAAGGGGCTATGGGAGTAGGCAGAAAGATTTTTAATGAACCAGGACTCACAAGCATCAGATGTTTGTAAGACCTGGAGAAACTCAGCAACATCCAAACATTTCAGAATAAAGATTCCCGGCCGCTGCTGCTCTTAAAGACAATTTTGTCTTACTTGCCTTTGTGTTTGGTTTATAATGAACCGATTGTTTTCAGAATGAAGGAGCTTAGAAGGCTTGTGGATATGGCTTCAGTAAGCATGTACACTCAGGCGCACACACCCCATGTTTTCTGAGTCAGACATTCTGACTCAGAAATGGGTTAAGAAGACATCTTGGGTTTCACTCGGCGGTTAGGGAGTTTGCTGTAACATAGCAACTACATCTCAGTGCTGTTTGTTCATCTTATGTATAGATGCCAAGTGCCCCACAAGAGAAATTTCCAGAAGATACAGATGATGCTTTAGTCAGTCTACGAGCTCTCGGGACTATCTTTGAAAAGCAACTACCTCAAGCTGAATGCTTGATCCTTCCAGAAACTTAAAGCCGTTTAGTTGACAGAGAGAAAAGACTTGTAATGGTTGGTAAGTCTCTGATATTCTTGCATATTCACCCACACGCACACCTTTGCCATTTTTGCCTGGACAGGAAAAAGCCCAGAGCCAAGTGCCTTAATTTACCCCATTATGGGTGCCATCCTCCATGGGGGTGAGTTACGGTAAGACTAAAAGGAAGTGGTAGTACCCGTGCCCCAACTGTGGGCCTCGCATATGTGTGAATAGATGTTTGTAGCTGTACATAGGCATGGTATAATGCTTTAAAAATTGGCTGGGAGGATTAGCCAGATGGCTTAGCCGGTAAAGGTCACCAAGCCTGATGACCAGAGTTCGATCCCCATGACCCACAGAGTGAAAAAAGATCCCACCTTCACCCTTGCCAGGAAGTTGTCTCCTTACCTATTCACTTGTGCCATGCACACTTACACCTCCTAAACAAATAAGTAACGTAATTTTAAAATTAAAAACAATGTCCCTTCGGTACGGTGATGCCTTTAATCCTAGTGGTCAGTACACAGATGCTGAGATCCCTGTGAGGTTCAAGGCCAGCCTAGTTTACATAGCAAGTTCTGGGATAGCCAGAGCTACATGGAGAGATCCAGTTTCCATCAACAGCATCATCAATAATAACAACAAATTAAAAAGATTATTTTCCTTTTAATTCAGTTGCAGCTCTTCTAGGACTTTCTTATAAAATAAGTCCATCTGATGCTGTTATATCTTCAACTACTTTTTTCCCTCTTGAGACAGGGTTTCATGTAGCCAAGGCTGGTCTCAAATTTCCTATGTAGCCAAGGATGCTTTAAACACCCAGTCTTCCTGCTTCCACACCTGGAACACTAGACTTGCTATGTGCACCATCATAGTTAGCTAACGAATTGGGAAGCAAACCCAGGACCTCATACATACTTAGTCAAGCATTCTACCTACTAAGCTGATCACCAGTTCAAGGGGAGGTTGGAGAAACTGTGGGTTTTGTTCTCTTTAGACTTAAGAATACATTTATTAATGTTGATCTCACACATGATAAGCAAGTGCTCGACCACTGAACTTTTTCCCCCCTTTGGTTTTCTGAGACAAGGTTTCTCTGTGTAGCCCTGGCTGTCCTGGAACTCACTCTGTAGACCAGGCTGGCCTCAAACTCAGAGATCCTCCTTCCTCTGCCTCCCGAGTGCTGGGATTAAGGGTGTGTGCCACCACTTCCCTGCCACTAAACCTTAATGTCCTCTCTTTGTGTGTGTGTAGAAGAGTATTGTTAAGACGGCTTTGAACTCATTCTGTAGCCAATGCAAGTCTTCAATTTAACAGTTCTTCTGCCCCAGCCCCCTCAGTAACTGGGATTACAGGTGCATGCCACCAAATTCAGTTATTGCTGATTTTAAAATGTGAAAAAGAAAGTATAAAAATTGTTGATAATTATACGGCACCATTGGATCATGACTGCATCTTCTTTATTTATAAAATTAGCATCTAGGTGCGTCCTTCTAAGCTGAGAGAAGCAAGAACTGTTAACCAGGCAATGTTTGTCTCAGGGTGGCTGTGGGGTGGGTAATATTTAAGGAGGGGTGGGTAATTTACAGACCATCAGGACCAGCTATTTAAAGTATTCAGTTAAGCCGCTGTCACTAAATATACAGAACTGTGAAAACATTTCCACAATCCAATATCAGGACATGTCTATCAATACACATTGATCCTTCACACTTTCTCTTCCTCCAGCTCCAGGCTACCACTGATCCACTTTCCAAGTACACAGACTGGCTGCTTTCTAGCATTTCGTTTCAATGGAGTCGAACAGTATTTGGCCTTATGTGACTGGCTTCTTTCTCTCAGCATGTCTCATGGATGAGGCTCGTGTATTGGTAATTTCTCACCACCAGTTTTGTGTAGGGTACTCTTCTGTTTATGTGAATAGAGCCCATTTTGCCCATTCATTTGACACAGAATGTAGGACTAGACAGTTACCAATTCTTGATGATTATGAACAGTGATATAAATAAGCATTTGTGTGTGTCTGTGTTTGTAAGCCAAGGTTCTAATTTCCTCTCTGTATATATCTAGTGGTGAAATTGCTTTACTGTAGAGTAGATTTTTGTTTAACTTCTAAAGAAACTTCCAGAATCTTTACAACCAGCTACATCATTTTACATTCCCACCAGTGACATACTCACACATTGCTTGTGTTTACTACTGTCTGACCTTTTTTAAAAAGATTTATTTATTTATTTTTATGTAAGTACACTGTAGATGTCTTCAGACACACCAAAGGAGGGCATGAGATCTCATTACAGATGGTTATGAGCCACCATGTGGTTGCTGGGATTTGAACTCAGGACCTCCGGAAGATCAGACATTATTCTTAACCACTGAGCCATCTCTCCAGCCCCTACTGTCTGACTTTTAAAAAATTGTTTTTATTTTATGTGTATGGATATTTTGCCTACAGGTATCTCCATGCACCGCATGCATGCAGTGCCCACAGAGGCTTCTGGACCTGGAGTTATAAACGATTGTGATTGACCATGTGGTGCTGGGAATCAAACCCTGGACCTCAGGAAAAGCAGCCATTGCTCTTAACCTCTGTGCTTTCTCCCACACACCACTGTCTGACTTTATCGTTATTACCACCATCATCATCATCATCATCACCACCATCATCATCATCATCACCACCATCATCATCACCACCACCACCATCATCATCACCATGCTAGTGGTTATCAAGAACTGCCACAGTATGGTTTTCATTTTCCTTTTCCTAAGAATTGATGAGATTGCCCATCTTCACATCCTTTTGCCCATTTCTAAAACTGCATTGCCTTTTACTCCATTTGAAATGCTCTCTTCTACAGAAGCTTTAGCTGTTTGCTAGGTATATGCTTTTCAAATATTTCTCCCCATCCTGTGGCTTGCTTCCCCCCAAGTGGTTGTCTTTTGAAGTTCTAAAGAGTTGTTGTTGTTGTTATTGCTGCTGCTGCTTCTGCTGCGGTTGTTTTTTGGGACAAGTCAAATATGTAGCTGAGGATGACCTTGAACTTCTGTTTCTCCTGCCTCCACTTCTCCGGTACTGAGATTACAGGCATGTATTCCCAAACATAGTTTGGAAATAAAACCTTTGCATTTGAGGCAAGGACTGTCTTAGTTATAGACTTACTGTGAACGGACACCATGACCAAGACAACTTTTATAAGGACAACATTTAGTTGGGGCCGACTTACAGGTTCAGAGGTTCAGTCCATTATGATCAAGGCAGGAGGCAGGGCAGTTTCCAGGCAGACAGGGGGCTGGAGGAGCTGAGAGTTCTACATCTTGTTCCAAAGGCAGCTAAGAGAAGAGTGGCTTCCAAGTAGCTAAAATGAGGGTAATAAGCCCACACCCACAGTGTCATACCTACTCCAACAGAGTCACATCTACTCCAGCAAGGCCACACCTACTCCAACAGGACCACACCTCCTTATAGTGCCAATCCCTGGGCCAAGCATATACAAACTATCACAAGGGCTCTGCCCACAGATCTATATGCCTAGCCTATGGTAGGTAATTCTGCTGGTTTCTAATTTACTCTTTCATGGGCCATGCTTTATGTCTTCCTGTATTGCTTGTCTTCATCTTTGCATGTGGGAGGAGGGAAGGATATAAATTCATATTTTTATATATGTAGGCATCTAATTGTTCCAACACCATTTGTTGCAAAGTCAATCCACATTGAGTTACCTTGGCCCCCTTTTCAAAAAAAATCAATTTGCTATAAATACACTGTTTATTTCTGGGCTCTCCACGATTCCCATTGATTTCTTTGTCTTCTTGTATCCTTTCCTCATTATCCTGAATGCTGTAGTTCTGTATAAGGTTTGGAACTGGGAACTGTGCTCATCCTTTTTTGACACTTCTGCTCTGTATTTTGAGTCAGAGTTACCACTTTCCTCCTGTTTTGCTGCCAGTTTCTCTCCCATGTAGTGCTTTCTATCAGAGTACCTAATACTAGGACGACTCCTCCTCCCCCTCCTTCTCCTCTCCGCCACCCACACTGTTCCTTCTCCTTACTATATGCCATGGTTTGGAAACTGAAGAACACAGTTTTATGTGAGTGGAGTGCTCTCTGCACCTCCACCAAGCCATCAGCTGCTATCAGAGGGAGGTCTAGGCTGTAACAGCCTCTGAAGTTATTACTGTTAAGAATGGAGAATACTCCCTTCCTCCCTCCCTCTTTTTGTCCCTCCCTCTCTTTCTTCCCTCCCCCATCCCTCCCTCCATTCTGTGTTTGCCTATGAAGCTCATAATAAAGATGGAAGTAGCTGTGTCCCTGGTCACACCTCACCTGGGGTACTAAGATCATGTCTGGACATCACCATGTGACATTTTTCAACCTACTTTCCCCCTGGACACTAGCTCTTCCCACCCAAGTCTGTGTATTTCTGAGCGTTTATTCTCAACTCCTGGCCAGTGAGTGTGTCACCCTCTGTCTTAGTTTGGGTTTCTATTACCGTGAAGAGACACCATAACCAAGGTAATTCTTATAAAGGAAACCACTTAATTGGGGCTGGCTTATGGTTTCAGAGGTTCAGTCCGTTGTCATCATGGTGGGAAGCATGGTAGCATCCAGGCAGGCATGGTGCTGGAGAGCGAGCTAAGAGTTCTACATCTTTTTAGTCAAGCATTTATTTATTTTATGTATATGAGTACACTGTAGCTGTCTTCAGACACACCAGAAGAGAGCATCAGATCCCATTACAGATGGTTGTGAGCCACCATGTGGTTGCTGGGAATTGAACTCGGGACCTCTGGAAGAGCAGTCAGTGCTCTTAACCTCTGAGCCATCTCTCCAGCCCCGAGTTCTACATCTTGATCCACAAGCAGCAGAAGGGGACTCTGTTCCACACTGGGTGTAACTAAGTATATAAGAGCCCTCAAAGCCCACCTCCACAGTGACACACTTCCTCCAACAAAGCCACACCTACTCCAGCAAGGCCACACCTCCTAATAGTACCACTCCCTATGGGCCAAACATTCAAACACTGAGTCTAAGGGGGTCATACATATTCAAACCACCACAACCTCCTTTGATGACAGAGACTGTTTTTTGTGGGTTTTGGTGGTGGTGGTGTGGTTTGTTTTGTTTTTTTAAGGATTTTTGGAGACTTCCCTTTGTTTTCTGCTAGACTGAAGTGTGTGGTATAAGGCTAAAATTCTCTCACTAACTTGCTCTCCTGAAGGAAAAGCCTTCCTGGATTACAGAGCCTTAGAAGAATATAACGCTGAGGAACGAGGGAGACAGTGAACCCTGATGCCTGGGATCGTTGTGAACCCCAAAGCCTAACAGTCTTTCCTGGGTCTCTTGCTGAAGTTTTTAACTGACTTCAACACATGCACATGGCTTATGAAGGGTTCTAACAACACAGGAAGGTCTGGAGTAGTGAGTGTGGGCAGGGCCGTGCTGAAGACAAGCCTTAAGGAGATGCAGTACTGGGGGCACTTGTCCCTGGAGAGTGAGACGTTAAAGGTGGGTACTAAAGAGACAGCTCTTCAAACAACAAAGAAACTTTGTGTTGTGAGAGTGATTACTTGTGTTGTGTTGGGCTCCATGGAGATAAACTGGAATCCGTGATAAGAAAGGCCTGGAAACAGATTTTAAGTCAAGATGTTGACATTCTTAACAGTCCAGTCTGTCTGGAAAAGTGATGACCTGCACTGAAACTCTGTTTTCTGTCTCACAGAAGGGTTTCAGGTGACTCATCAGAGGTAGAATGGATCCAAATGACTCAATGATCAGCGAGGTTTTGTGTGCATGTGCCTGTGTATATGCCTGTGTGTGCACATGTATGCATGTGTACATGTGTATGCGCCTATGCATGCCTGTACATGTGGTATGTGTGTGTATGTCTGTGTGTGGTGTGTATGTGTACATGATTGTGTGTGTGTGGATGAAGTGGAAACTTAAGGATTCTTTGGAAAGTCAGTTGCATGGTGTTTTGCTGGAACAAACACATGAAGGAACATTTTGTTAAATGTTTTTCACACAGGTGAAAGACTAAGGCAGACTCATGAAGACATGTTTAGCTGAAGCGGACACAGGTGAAAAGATGCTCTGCTAAAGCAAGCATGTGAAAGGACACGTGACGAAGGAGTCTTTGCTAACAACACGTATGTATTGGTGCACCTTACATTGCATAGTTGAGCTGCATTTGTCGGGAGTCCATAGAAAGAAACACACCCAAAAACTTCCGGTGGTGTGCTGCAGTTTCTTGCCATTTCCTTGGACTCAGGCTGATTGGCAGAGAGATGTCAGCTGAGACAGACTCATGTGCTGAGGCAAGACACGTGGAGAACATGGGATGCTTGGCGGGTGTAAACAGGACCCGACTGACAGTGGTAAAGTCTGAGCGAGGCTTGCTTATAGAGCTAGCTGTGCAATGCTTGTGGATCTCACATCTTAGCTTCCCTGAGAGAGGTACAGTGGAGAACTTCTCCTGGTGTTCCTCCTGGTCCCTCCTGTTGACTTGTCCAGAGGCCTGGCTGTCTCTGCTAGGTTGTGCCACCACTTCTGATTCATGTTGGCTATCCAGACTCTACTGAATTGGACTGCTGGTGTATCCCTGGAGTGTTTTCGAGTGGATCGAGCTGCTGCCGCCTGCTAACCTATGAACTGAACTACAGATTTCCAGACAACACAGACGGGAGTTGCTCCCAAGAACCTTTCTAAACAGGTCCACTTCCCCCATAGCCTTTCTTTCCCACTACCTCTGGTAGGTGGTGGGCTAGAAGGGAGGTAAGAACCATCATTAAAAATAGGTTTTGAAAAAATTTAAGTTATGTGTGTGTGTGTGTGTGTGCATGTGTATGTATGGTTGTGTATGTGTGTATGCATGTGTGTGTGTGTATGTGTGTGTGCATGTGTGTGTGTGTGTATTCTCCCTTTACCATGCTGGAACACAGGTCCTTAGATGTGCTCACAAACCTTCCACTCCTGAGTCATATTCTCAGCTCAAATATTCCAACTAATTTCTTCTGCTTTTCTTTTTCTTGTCAGTTGTGGAGAACAAAGGCATGACTTCATATGTGCTAGGGAAGAGTTCTATCACAGAGTCACATCCACAGTGATTCATGCAAGTTTTTAAATATAATCTTCCATTATTTCTGCTATATGAGGATACAAGCTGTACCATTATTTTTTAATATTTTTTCCATCAGTTTTCCTTATTCCTAAGTAATCTTACAACTTGAAATCACTATTATAAATAACCACAGATCAATGACCAAATGTAAACAAATAAAAACAAGATAAATGTAAATATAATAAAACAATAAATATAGTTTATGAGGGGCTTTAACAACACATGATATAAATTATAATATATGTAATATTGATATGTAATATGTAAAATGTTATATGTAATATACAATATATATAATATATTATGTATAACATAATATATGTGTAATATATAACATATACAATATATAATAGATAATAAATAAAATATGAATGTAAACAGTAAAACAAAACAATAGTATTAGGGACTAACCAGGTGTTGTGACAAAATCTCTGTCTATGATTTGATTTGTCTCATTAAAACAGAGATCAATAGCTAAAGATACAGGGTCTGAGAATAAACTGGTGTCAATGGTGCATATCTGTAATTCTAGCACCATTTATAGGCAGGGGGATTAGAAGTTCAAGGTCATCCTTGACATGTAGCAAGTTCAAAGGCAACCTAAGCTACATGAGACAGTGACTCAAGAAAATAAAAAAATAATAATTCTCTGAATGACATAGAGCTACACGCATGTCTGTATGAACGTATGTGTGCTTGTGTGTGTGTGCATGTGTGTGCTTGTTCTTGCGCGCATATGCACGTGCCGTATGTGTGCATGTCTAGGGCAGAAGAGAATGTCAGATGACTTCCCCTATCATTCTCTCCTCACTCCTTTGAGGCAGGCTCTGTTCCTCCATCTTGGGCTCAGGTCTTCTTAACTAGTCTTGAAGTCAGCAAGTCTCATAGATCCTCCTGGCTCTTCCCTTCTTAGAGGTGGAGTAATAAGCATGTAAAGAATGCTTTGCTTGGTATGTGGATGCTTGGACCCAAACTCTGGTCCTCACAATTGAGCAGCAAGCAAATCATACATGCACACACACACACACACACACACACACACACACACGTGTGTGTATTATGTATATATATGTATGTGTATATGTATGCACATATTAGATTTTTAAAATTTTTATTTTGTATTTATAACTGATTTGCCTGCATGTATGTATGTGTATTTTCTTAGAGTTTCACTGCTGTGAACTGACATCATGATCAAGGCAAGTCTTGTAAGGACAACATTTAATTGGGGCTATCTTACAGGTCCAGTATCATCAAGGCAGGAGGCATGGCAGTATCCAGGCAGGCATGGTGCAGGCTGAGCTGAGAGTTCTACATCTTCATCTGAAGGCTGCTAGCAGACTACACACTTCTCGGCATCTAGGACTAGGGTATTAAACTCACACCCACAGAGACACACCTACTCCAACAAGGCCACACCTCTTAATAGTGCCATTCCCTAGCCCAAGCGTATACAAACCATCACATGTATTATGGTTATGACCGGTGCCCACAGACATTAGAAGGCAAGACCAGAGCCCCAGGAACTAGAGCCACAGATGGATGTGAGCCACCCTAGGAATGCTGGGCATTGAACCCAGGTCCTCTGCAGGAGCAACAAGTGCTATCAATCACTGAGCCATCTTTCCAGTCCCAGCATACTACGTTTTCGTAAGCCCACATTCTGGTTTATATACTGCAGACTGCTAAGGTTTACTTCGCTGAATCCTAAAACAGTAGCAAGTTGGGATTTACCAACCTGAAAGCTAGGGAAGACAGTAGACAGTGCCAACTTGGGAGACTACTTGGAGACCAGCCAAGTTGCTCCCTCTTTTGTGGACAACCTAGTGTTGTAAAGCATTTCTCATTTATATTTCATCATCAAGAAATCCAAAGTACCAAACCATATTGAGATTATTGTGAGTTCGGCATATTTTACTTAAGAAGTGATCCGTGGGGAGAATTTAAGTTCTTCTCCCCTTGAACAACGTCTTGGCCTTAGATCCATCTAGACATAGCAAGGATAACTGTAGCACCAGCTGACTCCATCACACCCTGGCTAGTTACCAGAGACTTCCTTCTAGTGATTTGGTGATG